>CAUYON010137733.1:0-24800 GCA_963573935.1 Arctocebus calabarensis | reverse complement strand
GTGATCAAGGAAATGCCATGAAGGATATCTGTAACAGTATGATCAAAATATTTCTGAATGTATATGAATCGTGCCCTGTGATTGCACCAATGTACATAATTATGATTCAATAAAATTATTAAAAAAAAAAAAAAGAAAGAACAAAATATCATGTTGGTATTTTAGTGAGGATTGAATTGAATCTGTAGTTGCTTTGAGGAGAACAGACATTTTAATAATATTGATTCTTTCTACCCAGGAGCACAGTATGTTCTTCAATTTGTTACGATCTTCTGCAATTTATTTTCTTAGAGTTTCAAAATTCTCTTTGAAAATATCTTTTTTAAGTGTATTCCTAAGTATTTCCTTTTTGTTGAAGCTACTCTGAAGGAAATTGTGTCCTTGATTTCCTTTTCAACTTGGCTATTATTGGCGTATACAAAAGCTACTGATTTGTGGACAATGATTTCATGCCTTGAGACATTACTGTATTTCTTGATGACTTCCAGGAATTTTGTGATTGAGCCTCTGGAGTTTTGTAAGTATAAGATCATATCATCAATAAAGAGGGACAGTATGACCTCCTTTCTTCCCATTTAGATTCCCTTTATATCCTTCCTCTGCTTGATTGCATTGGCTAGAACTTCCAGAACTATGTTGAGTAATAGGGGCGATAGTGGACATCCTTGCCTGGTTCCAGTTCTAAGTTGAAAATATTTCAGTTTTACACCATTCAGTATGATGTTAGCTGTTGGTTTGTCATAGATGGCTTTAGTAACCTTAAGAAATGTAACACCTATGCCTATTTTCTTAAGTGTTCTTGTTAGAAAAGGGTGCTGAATTTTGTCAAATGCTTTTTCTACATCTATTGAAAGTATCATACGGTGCTTGTTTTTGCTACTATTAATATGGTGTATTACATTTATGGATTTGCATATGTTAAAGCAATCTTGTATGCCTTAGCTGAACCCTACTTGATTGTGATGTATCATTTTTTTAATGAGTATCTGCAAACTATTAGCTAAGATTTTGTTGGGTATTTTATCATCAATATTCATTAATGAAATTGGTCTGTAGTTCTCATTTTTCACTGGGTCCTTTCCTGGTTTTGGAATCAAGGTGATATTTGCTTCACAGAACATGTTGGGGAAGATTCCTTCCTTCCCACTGTTTTTTAATAGGTTATGCAGAATAAGTACAAGCTCATCTTTGAAGGTGTGATCAAATTCTGATGTGAAGCCATTTGGACCTGGACTTTATTTTTTTTTATTATTATTTTGTTGTTGTTGGAAGCTTTTGTATTATTTCTATAATCTCAGTGCTTGATATTGGTCTGTTCAAGAGATCTACTTCTTCCTGGTGAAACCAAGGAAGATGGTGTTATTCGAGGTATTGATCCATTTCCTTCACATTGTCAAATTGCTGGGTATAAAATATTTGGTAGTAGTGAGAGATAATCTCTTTTATCTCTTTGGTATCAGTGTTATTTCCACCCTTTTCATTTCTGATTGAGGTTATTAAAGATTTTGCTTTTCTATTTCTGGTTAATCTGGTGAATTGTTTATTGATTTTATTTATCTTGTCAAAGAACTGACTTTTTGTTTCATTAAGTTTCTGAATAATTCTTTTATTTTCAATTTTATTTATTTCTAATTCAATTTTGGTTATGTCTTTTCTTCTGCTGGGTTTGGGATTGGATTTCTCTTCCTTTTCCATTTCTTTAGGATGATTCATTAGGTTGCTGATGTGTACTTTTACTGTTTTTTGGATATAGGCACCTAATGCAATAAATTTCCCTCTTCGTACTGCTTTTGCTGTGTCCCACAGGTTTTGGTATCTTTTACATATATTTTTATTGTGCCCAAGAAAGTTAATGATATCCTTTTACATTTCTTCCTTAACCCAATAGTAATGTAGCATAAGTTGTTTAAGTTCCATGCCTTTGTGAGTGGTTGAACATTTTTGTTGGAGTTGAGTTCCAAATTTATTGCCTTGCAGTCTGAGAAGATACAAGGTAAAATTTCAATTCTTTTGATTTTGTTGAGGATTTGTGGCCTAAGATATGACCTATTTTGGAGAATGTTCCATGGGCCAATGATAAGAACATATATTCTTTAGCTTTGCAATGGAGTATTCTATATATGTCTATCAAGCACTGTTGTTATAGAGTCTCATTTAAGTACCTTGTATCTTTGTTTAGTTTCTGTTTAGGGGATCTGTCCAGCTCTGTAAGAGGAGTGTCAAAATCCCCTACTATTATGGTGTTATGTGATACCATATTTCTCAGACTAATTAAGGTCTGCTTCAAGAATCTGGGAACATTTAAGTTGGGTGCATAAATATTTAGAATTGAAATGTCTTCTTGTTGTATTGTTCCCTTAATCAATATGAAGTGTCAAACTCTGTTTTTTTTTTTTTTTACTTTAGTTGCATTAAATCCACTTGTATCTGAAAAATAAGATTGCAATCCCTCTTTTCTTCTGAATTCCGTTTGCCTGAAAAATTGTCTTCCATCCCTTGACAATGAATTTTAATTTGTCCTTTGAGGCTAGGTGTGTTTCCTGCAGACAGGAAATAAATGGCTTGTGTTTTTATGTCCACTCAGCCAGCCTATGCCTCTTCAGTGGGGAATTCAAGCCATTAACATTTATTGAGATAATTGCTAAGTTTGGTGGAATTCTATTCATCTTATTTTGTGAAAGCCCATTGCTTAGTTTTATCTTTTGCATCATCATGGAAGGTTGGTTTTGTCCTTAATTTTCTGGGTGTTTACTTTCCTGTGTTCGTTGTAATGCTCAGTATGTAGAATAGGTCTAAGTATTTCCTATAGATGTGGTCTTGTGGCAAACTTCCTGAATATTTGCATACAGTAAGTGATTTTATTTATCCATCAATTTTAAAGCTTATCTTAGCAGGATATATAATTCTTGGCTGAAAGTTGTTTAAAGATACATTTGAGAAGTCAGCAGTCACCATGATGGATTTTCCCCGTAGGTCAATTGGCACATGCCCATGGCTGCTCGCAGAATCATCATTTTTGTCTTGAATTTTAACAAAAAGTTCATGACAATGTGTCTTGAAAAGCCTCTATTTGAGTTGAGGTGACCTGGGATCCCATATCCCATATCCCTCTGAAAGGAGTGTGTCAGAATCACTGGAGATGTTTGAAAATTTTTCATTTATGATATCCTCTAGTAGGGCTTCCATTCCTCTGGGGTGTTCTTCTTCCCCTTCTAGATTACCTTTAACTCATATGTTTCAACATGTTAAGAAGTCTCATAATTCTGTCAGTGAACTTTGTGCTCTCTCTTTTTTTTCTGTCTCTTTAACTGTCTGAATAAGCTCAAGAGCTTTATCCTCTGGCTGTGAGATTCTTTCTTATGCATTGTATAATCTATTATTGACACTTTTTGCTACATCTTGAAGTTCCCTGATTTACTGCTTCAATTCCTTAAGCTCTGCTATATCCTTTCTATATTCTTCGTATTGTTCATTTCATATTTGATGATTCTGGTTTTGGATTTTCTTTTGTTTATTTACCACTTTCTCAGCAATTTTCTTCATTGTTTTCATCATCCATATTTTAAATTCCACTTCTATCATTTATCACATTTCTTTATAGGTGGAATCTTTTGCAGTAGCTACCTCATGATCCTTTGGGGTTGGAGGGGTCGCTTTGTTCTAATTTTTCATGTTTCCAGAATCTTAATGTTGTTTCTTCCTCACAAATGTTTTCTTTTTAACTGTTTCCTTGTCCTACTTTTTCCTTTCACTTCTTCTTGCTCTTTGAGTTACTGTTCCTCTGACCTAAGGTGTTGAAGTGTCCTTTTTGGTAAAGTACGAAAAGGAGGGCAAGAGTGAAGAGCAAGAAGGGATAAAAGATAAAAAAAAAAAAAAGAGAGAGAGAGAGAGAAAAGAGAAAGGAAAGGGGGTGGGTAAAAGGGAAGATTGACAAAAAGAGAAAGACAGGAGTAAAAGTGGTGTCCAGTAGGTTACTTGTACACTCACCCACAAATCCCAACCTCTAGGGTAGCTAGGTTAGGTGGGTCCCTTGAGCATACACAGGACCGCACCTCCACCAAATAGAGAAGAAGGACAAAAATACTATAAATCAAACCCAAGCAAACAAACAAAAATCCTTAAGGGAGAAAAACTAGAAAAATTGAAGCCTTTATTATTAAAGAAAGCCACAATGAAAAATTATGTTTACAGATGAAAAAATTGAAGAAAAAAAGAAAGAATAAAAATCTAGAGGGAGAAAAAAGTTGCAACTTTTATTTTAAAAAGGAAAAGAAGACAAAAAATAATTCTTCATTTTGTATAGAACCAGAAAAAAACACAAAATACTAAATAACCAAGGTAGTTCTTAGTAATAAAAATGAAGCTAGGGGCATTAGCCTACAGATCTTAGGCTATACTACAAGGCCATGGTGGTCAAGACAGCATGGTATTGGCACAAAAATAGAGACATAAACATCTGGAATTAAATAGAATACTGGAAAATGAAACTAACATCTTTTAACCACCTAATCTTTGATAAACCAAGCAAGAACATATACTGGGGGAAAGAATCCCTATTCTCTGAATGGTGCTAGGAGAACTGGATATCCACCATAAAAGACTGAAACTGGACCCGTACCTTTCTCCACTCATAAAAATGGATTGAAGATGGATAAAAACCCTAAATTTAAGGCATGAAAGGATAAAAATCCTCAAAGAAAACATGGTAAAAACACTTGAATCTGTTGGCCTGGGGAAAGACTTTATAAAGAAGAATTACATGGCAATTGCAGCATCAACAAAAATCAACAAGTGGGAATTAATTAACCTGAAAAGCTTCTAAACACCTAAGGAGACAACAACCAAAGCAAACAGACAACCTACACAATGGGAAAGGACATTTGCATATTTTGAATCAAACCAAAGCTTGATAACTAGGATCTATAGAAAACTCAAATTAATCAACATGAAAAAATCCAACAATCCCTTATATCAATGGGCAAGATAGGTGAAAAGAACCTTTTGTAAAGAAGACAGCCAAATGGCTAATAAACATATGAAAAAATGCTTATTGTCCCTGATTATTACTGACATGTAAGTCAAAACCATCCTGATATACCATCTAACCCTGTTGAGAATGGCCCATCTAATACAATCTCAAAATTGCAGATACTGGTGTGGATGTGGAGAGAAAGAATACTATTGCACTGCTGGTGGAACTGCAAACTAATACACCTCTTTGGAAGGAAGTATGGAGAATTCTCAAAGAACTCACACCAGATCTCCATTTTAATCCTGAAATCCCATTACAGGGCATTTACCCAGAAGAAAAAATAATCCTTTTACCATAGGACGCTTGCCTAGACTATTTATCGCAGTTCAATTTGCAATATCCAAAGTGTGGAAACAGCCTAAATGCCCACCAACTCGGGAATGGATTAACAAAGTGTGGTATATGTATACCATGGGATATTATTCATCCATTTTAAAAATGGAGACTTTGCATCTTTTATATTAATGTGAATGGAAATGGAACAAATTCTTCTTTGTAAATCATCACAAGAATGGAGAAGCAAGAATTCTATGTACTCGATTCTCACATGAGGACAATTAATGACCTAGTACATGGTGGGGGTTGGTGGACATAATTATAAGAGAGACTTTACCTAACAAATGCAATTAGTATAGCCTGATTCTTTATACCCTAAATGAATCCCCAACAATAAAAAAAATAAATATATATATTTATATATATCTTGCTTAATATTTATAATATATATAAATATATATATTTTATATATCTTGCTTAATATTATCTGGGAAACAGGTTATCTTCTGGGGTATGAGATGCTAATAACAATAGACCTGTATATGATGGAGACTGGATCCCTCTTCTGACATATTTGTCCTCAAACTCCAAAGAATTGGGAGCCTGGATCTCTTCTCAGCCCGCTTAATATCCAAGCCTCAACCTTTCAAAACAGGTTCCCTTGGCTAAGCAGTGGCTTTCCTAGGAATGTGCATGTTGCTCTGGTCTCTCCTGTAGTGGCTGCCTCATTATCAGGCATGCCATAATCAGCCTTACTTTAGGATCCTGAGTGTGGAGGCTGCAAGGCAGCTCTCCCACTATGGCTCTGAAAGCTCTGTTCCAGTTCTGGTGTCTGGGCACTGTATGCAGTCACTTGCTGACTTGTCTGAGCTTTCCCAAGGTAACTCAACCAAGTGCCCAAATACCCCTCCAAAATAATAATAAAAAAAGAACACGTAGGGAAGGCCTTCCATATCTGCAAATTCTCAAGGCTACTGTATTTTCAGTTGCTGTAGCTGCCATGGCAGGCAGCCTCAGACCAAATGCAAACACCTGCCACTTCTCCACTGCCTTTGTTCTCCTCCAGGGCTCCTGATGTCTCCCACTGCCTTCTTGTGTCCCCAGAGTGATAATTCCTGGTGGAGCTCACAAGCCAGAGGTGACTGGAGTCTCCTCTCCCTAATCTCACCTGGTACAGTTGCACAGAGGCTGTTTCTATTCCACCATCTTGCTCCAACTCCTTTCTGTTTTCATTTCAGTTAAGTATAATTTATAAATTCTTCTCTTTACCAATCATCATGCTTTTGATGAAAAGTATAAGAACTAGTCTCCTAGCCCTAGATCCCAAAGATTTTTTCCTTTATTATTTCTAAAAGTTAATTATTTTACATTAAAATTCATGAGTTTACGTAAGAAACAAAATAGCAGGAGACATTAACAAATGGAAGAACATGCCATGTTCTTGGCTAGGCAGAAGGCAGAAACAACATTGTTAAAATGTTTATGCTACCCAAAATAATCTGCAGATTCAATGGAATCACAATTAAAATACCAAATCATACTTTGAAGAACTGGAAAAAACAGTTCTTCATTATGTATGGAACCGGAAAAAAAACATATAGCCAGATCAATGGTTAGTAATAAAAATAAAGCTGGAGACATGATGCTTTCAGACTTTAGATTATATTACAAGTCCATAGTAATCTAATCAGCATGGTATTGGCACAAAAATAGAGAAATAGATATATGGAACTGAGTAGAAAATCAACAGATATAACCAATCTTCCATAGCCATCTGATCTTTGATAAACCAAACAAGGGCACATACTAGGAAAAAAGAACCCCTTTCTATTTACACTGCTTACTACTTACAAAAATTGATTCAAGTTGGATAAAAGATTTAAATCTAAGGCATGAAAGATAAAAATCCTGTAAGAAAGTGTGGGGAATACTCTTAGGATGTCAGCCCAGGGAAAGATTTTTTTTTTTTTTTGAGACAGAGCCTAAAGATGTCACCCTGGATAGAGTGCTGTGGTATAACAGCTAAAAGCAACCTCAAATTCCTGGGCTCAAGCGAGTCTCTTGCCTCCACCTCCCAAGTAGCTGGGACTACAGGCGCCCTCCACAATGCTCGGCCATTTTTTGGTTGCAGCCGTCATTGTTGTTTGGCAGGCCCGGGGCTGGATTTGAACCCGCGAGCTCAGGTGTACGTGGCTGGCACCTTAGCCCATTCATCCACAGGTGCCGAGCCCCAGAGAAAGATTTTAAGAAGACTTCAGGGTAACAACAACAACAACAAGAAAAATGGGACTTAATTAAACTGTAAATCTTCTGTATAGCTAAGGACACAAAAATTAAAGCAAATAGATAAACTTCAGAATGGAAAGATGTATTTGCAAGTTACAATTGTGACAAAGGGTTGATAACTAGACTCTATAGAGAACTTGATTTAATCAACAAGAAAAGAGCAAACAATCCCATCTATCACTGGGCAAGAGACATGAAAAGAACCTTCTCTGAGGAAGACCGATGAAAGGCGGCTAACGAACATTTGATAAAATTCTCATCATCCCTAATCATCAGAGAAATGCAAATCAAAATTACACTGAGATATCACCTAATCCCAGTGAGAATGGCACACATCACAAAGTACCAAAGTTGCAGGTGCTGGCACAGATGTGGAGACAGGGGAACACTTTTAGTGGGACTACAAACTAATGCAGCCTCTTTGGAAAGAAGTGTGAAGAATCCTCAAAGAACTCACATTAGACCCATTTGACCCCACAATCCCACTAGTAGGCATCTTCCCACAAGAAAAAAAAAATATTTTATCATAAGGACATTTGCACTAGATTGTTTATCACAGCTCAATTTATAATAGCTAACATGTGGAAAGAACCTAAATGCACATTAACTCATGAATGGATTAACAAATTGTGACACACATACGCACACAATGGAATACTACTCAGCCATTAAAATAGTTGGTGACTTGACATCTTTTGTATTAACCTAGATGGAGGTGAAACATTCTTCTTAGTGAAGTATAGCAAGAATTGAAAGGCAAATATCCAATGTACTTTATCCTAATATTTAATCAGTAGTCAATTTAATTCACTCCCACAGAGGAGTCAAATTGTGGGGAGAGGGAGTAAGAAAGGCGGGGTTGGGTGGCTCCCACTTAATGGGCAGAATGTAAGGTTATATGGCATACCTTTTGGTTGTGGGACACAACTATAAGAGGGACTCTACCTAGCAAATTCAAATACTGTAACCTAGTTGTTTATACTCTCACATTAACCTGAAATTTTTAAAAAAGATGAGTATGAAATAGATAGGTGGATATTTTAATTTTTATACTATTTCATCCAGAAGTCACTCAATATTATTTTAATAATTTGTTTGACAGTTTTATTAAGGTATAATTGATGTGTAATAAACTGTCCTTATTTTATGTTTAATAAAAAATTAATGGATTTAATGCCATTATGAAAGAGACCGCTTCCCTTCTTCCTCTTTGTGAGGACACTGTTGAAAAATGGCCACTTTCAACTAGGAAATGGGCCCTTACCAATCACTGAATCTGCTAGTTCCTTAATCCTGGACTTCCCAATCTTCAGAGCTGTGAGAAATAAATTTCTTTTGTTTATAAGTCACTCCCATTTATGGTATTTTTGTTATAGAAGCCCCAATGGACTACGTTAATGTTCATTTATTTGATGCCTTTCAACTTCTCTCATCACTTTTTAGATATATTCTGGCATACAGCTCCTGGACATGTGTTATTAGATTTGTACTGAAATACTCTATCTTCTTGAGTAATTGTAATGACATCGTATTTTACCTTCAGTCTCCATATATACCCTGCTAGTATTTAAAAGTACATTTTATTTTTTATATTTATTGTGTATTCTGTAATCTTGCTGAACACATTTAATAATTCTAAGAATTGTTTGTAGATTGATGGAATTTTCTATCATGTCATTTGTAAATGAGGATGGTTTTGTTTCTTCCTTTATCATCTGTTTAGCTTTTATTTATTTTTCTTGCCTTATTTAAGAGGCTAGAACTTTCAGCACTATCGTCATTGAAAGTAGCAAGAGTAGCTATCCTTGCCTAGTTCTTCATCAAGAACAAGGGGCAAAGCATTATGTCTTTAACCTTTAAGTATAATGATAGATGTAAATTTTGAGTAGATACTCCTAGCCATGTTGATGGAATTCCCCTCTCTTCCTATTTTTCTCACAGTTTTTTATTATAAATGGATTTCGAATTTCATCATGCACTTTCTACTTGGAAACTGACATGATTACATGATTTTTCTTCTTTAGTCTATTGCAGTCTTTACATTGATTTCAAATATCAAAAGAGAATTTATTGCTGGAACATAATGCACTGTGTCATGGCATAACAATTTTACAAATATGTTGTTTGATTCTATTAGTTAATGTTTTGTTGAAGGCTTTTTTTGGCCTATGTTCATGAGAGATATTTGTATATAGTTTTATTCATTTGTTCATTTCTGTTCACTTTTGGAATCAGATTAATGCTAGCATTATTTTAAAAAATGGCAATTGTACCTCCTTTAATTCATTGGAAGATATATTGTACAATTGGTTTTAATTGTACTTTAAAGGTATGGTAGAATTTTCCAGTGAATTCATCAGAATTCTTAAATTTATATTTTGAGTTTTAAAATTATAAATTCAATTTTTGTAATAGTTATAGAACTGCCTGGATGTGGTACCTCAGACCTGTAATCTCAACACTCTGGGAGGCTGAGTCAGGAGGATTGCTTTAGCTCAGGCATTTTGAGATCAGCCTGAGCAAGAGCAAGAGCAAGAGAGATGGTGTGTTTAGTAAAAATAGAAAAATCAGCTGGATGTTGTGGTAGGTACCTGGGAAGCTGAGGCAGGAGTATCACTTGAATCCACGTGTTTTAGATATGCTGTGAGCTGGGCTGATGCGACAGTACTCTAACCCAGGGCAATAGATTGAGACACTGTCTCAAAAATTATTTATTACATATAGGGTGAGTTGTAATAGTTTATATTTTTAAAAGTTTGATCCATTTTTTTCTAAATTGCCATATGTGTGTGTTTAGAGTTGTTTGTAGTACTCCTTCATTATCCTATTGATATTTTCAGGATCTGTAGTGATAGCTGGTAATTTGTGTCTTCTTTTTCTTCAGTCTTGCTAGAAGTTTATCATTTTTATTGGTCTTTTGAAATAACTGGTTCTTTGTTTCATTTATTTTTTTCCATTGCTTTTTTGGTTCTCAATTTCATTTTTTTCTGTACTTATGTTTATGATTTCTGGGGTTTTTTTGGTACATTTTGGTTTCTTCTTCTCCTCTTTTTTAATTTCTGTAGATTGGGGTTTAGATTGTTTGAGAATTTCCCCCTAATGTATGCATTTAATCCTATAAATATTTATCTCCGCACTGCTTGAATGTGTTCCATATGTTTTAATATGCTGTATTTTCTTTTTTCTCTTTTTTCCATAAAAAGAAAAGCTATAATCCTCATAAAACTCCTAAATATTCAATGAGGAAATAACCTCTTGACATTATTATTCATTAATATAATAGAATTATATATAAGCAATAAAATAATTATGGAAATTAAACAGAGACAAAAATATATTAACAAAATGTTGTCAGAAAGCAGAATCCAAATGAGTATTATGGTTAAAATTGTGTCAAAATTGAAATAGGGTGTATAGCATTGTCAAACATCTAATGCTGTGAAGTGGCTACCCAATCAGATAGTATATGTCCAAGATTTTCCTTTATTTCTTTCTGGGTCTGTGCAGTTAAGTTCTTTCTTGTTCTTTCATTATTAATGAAATAAAAATGGAATATGCTTATCTGGTACAATAGGATGCCTTATGTTTTTAAACATGTGTACATTGGGATATGGCTCAAAGGTGCTAATTAACATATATACTATCTCACATACATTTTTTGTGTGATGAGAAAACCTAAAATATACTCTCAGTTTTTTTTAAGATATACTACATTGCTATTATTAAAATAATATTACCATTTGTATACTAGATCCCTTTGTGGGGTAAGGAACCCCCACATGTATGCCACATGTACATCTCATGAACCACTAATGGGTTAAATTGGCTTTTTCTTTCACAGAAAAAGCAAGAAGTTTGGGCTGGCCCTGAGGCAAACACAAAGGCTGTTTTCTGGTAATCTGGAAACAGATACTTTGAAGTTTTTGCAGCCTTGGTTCCAAGGATTTAGAAGGTGAAAAGCTTCTTGCATGGAGACACAGCCCAGAGGGGTTTTACATTGTTTTACATTTTGTCAAAAGCCTAAAGATCTCAGCACTGTGGAAAAACAAAGTCATAAACACATTTAAAGTGAACTTGGTGAGCACATCAGGAGTTTCAGAAAGCAGTTCCCCTGTAGCTCTGTCTCTCTTATTTTTATGTAGATTTCTTACACAAAAGCTGAGGCTCATTTAGAAGGAGTTAAGGTAAAAGAGCACTGTGCTGGTTTGCAAACTTGATGTCTGCCACTTAGGTTTAGAGTTAGATAGAGAAAGTTAGATAATGGTGAATGTTGTAAATCATAGATTAAGTGGGCACGTGACTGTCAATGTATATAAGGTGGTCAGAAATAAAGTTAATTTGCTACATGCCACAACAGAGCCTGTAGCCTGTTTCTTGCGCCCTCTTAATATTACAGAGTGAGCTTACACCTGAGGTAAAGCTGCAGCCCCTTGTGTCCCTGGTCATGCAACATATTTGGGGTAGTCAGCAGGATCCAGGAGAAACACCAGAGGGCTAGAGGACTTCCCAGATGCAGAGCTGGAGGATGGCCGCCTACACCAGGAAGCATCAGAAAGCAACATCCCTTGAATTTATTTCTCCTGTCTAACTGAAATTTGGTATCTATTAACCAACATAACCGCCAGCTCTCTCCATTTCCAGCTACTGGTAACCACCATTCTACTCTACTTCTCAAGTTCAACTTTTTTAGATTTTACATAAAAATGAAATTGCATAATATTTGTCTTTCTCTTCCTGACTTATTTCACACAATAACATAACGTCCTCTAGGTTCATCCATGTTATTGCAAATGATGGAATTTCATTGTGTTTAAGGCGAAATAGTATTCCATTATGTGTATATCTCACCATAAATACCAAGATCCATTACATATCTTGGCCATTGTAAATAATGATGTGATAATTTAATTTTTATTGCGTTCAATGTGTTTTTAATTATCCTGAGATTTCTTGTTTATCTTATGAATAATTTACAAGTTGTTTGCTTTGTTTCAAAATATTTGGGTATTTTACTGTTTTTTTAATTTAAATCCATTGTGATCACAGAAAATAATTTTTGTGATATCAGTTATTTTAAATTCAGTTATTTTAAATTTGGTGAGATTTGTTTTATGGTAGGATATAATCTATATATGTTATGTGAGAACTTGAAAAAATAGCTATTTTTCTGCTTTTTAATAGGGTGTTCCATAAAATTCAATGAGATCTTATTATATTTTTCTATTCATTGTATCAATGCTGACTTTTTTGTCTACTTCTTCTATCAGTTGTGTAGAGATGGTTTTGGAATCACAAATTATATTACAAATTTTTCTATTTTTCCTTCTAGTACTATCAGTTTTGCTTCATATATATTGAGACTTTTTCTTGTTGTTGTTATTTGTACAAATTTAGAATTGGTGAATATTCTTGCTTGATTTATTCTTTTATCATTGGTAATGTTCTCTGTGTATGGGAGTTTTCTTTACTCTGAAGCCTACTTTATAAGATGTTAATCTAGTCAGGTCTTCCTTCTTTTAATTACTGCCAGCATTATATATAATTTTCCATTCTTTCTTATTAAACGTGATAATATCATTATGTTTGGAGTGATTTTCTTCAAGACAACATATACAATAGTTGAGTCATGTTTTATAATTCATTACATTAATCTGTGTTTTAATTGGTATATTTAAACCATTAGAACTTAATGTGATTATTGGTAGATTTGTCTTTGTTTCATTTTTAAACTATTTTGTTTGCTTCTTTATTTATGTTTATCCAGCTTCATGTATGTTCCTTTAACAATTTTTAGAATTCCATTTTGATTTACCTACAGTGTTTCTCATGGATCACTTTATGTAACATTTTTAATGGTTGCTATAGATATTATGTTATACGTATAAAACTTATCAGAGTCTAGTGGTGTCAGTACTTTGCCAGTCTCAGTGAAGTGTAAAAACCTTATCTCACTTTATCTTCCCCCATTTAAAATTCAATAGCCTTAAAATGACATGTCTTATATTGTTACAATTTTTTCAACATTTCAACAACTTTGAGAAAATCCAAGAAGAAAAGTATTTTGTATTTTCTCATAACCTTTTTACTGTTTTCTTTTTAAATTTTCTGATGTTCCAATATTCATTTTTTTATCATTTCCCCTTTGTTTAAAGAACTTTTTTTAGCCATCTTTTATGATATGTCTATTAATGACAAACTGTTAACAATGAGATAGTCAACTCTGAAGGTTCTACTGTATTGTCTTTTCTCATGCAGTTTAAGATTCTCCTGTTTCTTTATATAAATAATTTTCTATTGAGGCATGGACAATTTTATGTTATGAGACTGGATCTTATTTAAATTTTCTACTTAGCTGACTTCCTCTTGTTGATGAATTTCTTTCTGCAGTAGGTCTTGGGTCTTGGAGATGCAAAGAATGAGCCCACAAAGATCAGTAATAAGATAGCATTTATTAGATAGAAAGGAGTATTGAAGGAATGAAAGGCATCAGAGCCTTTGGAGAGGGAGGAGACCCAAGTGGGAAGTCCCCCACGTGGGCCTTTTCTCTAGGGGTTATATACTGTTTTGTAAATAGGAAGATCTTGAGAATTATATTTGGCTAGGACTTGGAAGACTTAATGGCAGAATTAAGTTGATTAATTAATATTCATTAACAAATCAATGTGTATATTAATTAATTAATTTTTGTCTTTGAGCTCTGGCCAAAAGCTGCAGGGAATCCATTCTAGAAGAGGCCCACCTTATATGAAATATGAGAAAAATATTTTCCCTAGTATTTTGCTTGTATTCAGAGAGTGAACTTTGGAGACAAAAAGTTGGTTTGCTTATGCATGGAAAACAAGGGCCTAAGTGAAGCCCTTAGTGGGAGGAACCTTATATCACTCTGACAACTCTCCAGCTAGGGAAGGGAGAATAACACTGCTGTTAGAGAACGCTTCTTAAGAGCTAGGTGGTTGTCAGTCCTAGATATCTACTCAGCCTTCTCTGACACCATCTAGTGGGAAGAATGGGTTGCCTTGTTACACCTTGGTGGGGATGATCTTCTTGGTTCTTTACTAAGCCTTTGTTGTCATGGGTAGTGTTGAAGTCACAGTTTGTTCCATGGCTAGAATGGAATCATTATTGCCTAAAATCTTAGTGGTCAAATTAGCCATGGATCAAGCATTAATGATTTAAATAATTATGATTTAAAAGTCTTGCAAATTAATTTTATTTGTCCTTTTGCAGTTCAATCAAATGTGAATCTCAGGGCTACTCTTCTAAATAGTTATTTTTTCTGCTTATGTTGTTGTTGGGCATTCATTGAGGGTACAAAACCAGGTTACACTGATTGCTTTTGTTAGGTAAAGTCCCTCTTATAATTGTGACCCATTCCCAAGAGATGTGTCACACCCATGACCCCCCACCCATTTCCCTCCTTCCCTCTCACTGCACCTCTCTTCCCCCACCCAACATAGTGTACTAGGTCAATTGTCCTCATGTCAGAATTGAGTACATAGGATTCAAGCTTCTCCATTCTTGTGATGCTTTACTAAGAATAATGTGTTCCATGAAGTATTTTATTTACTATGGTTTCAAAGTATGGATTCCAGAAATCTTTTTAGAACATGCACTGCCTAATGGGAAGTTAATAACACCATTTTTCCAGCTTGAAAGGCAACTCATTGTGCATTTCTCTTTGTGTGATATGAAAGCAACAAAAGTGGGTCTGACCTTTCATGCCATCTTCTGTCATTTTTCAAACCAGTCCCACAAAGGAGTTTTCCTCTACTTGGTTCTAACAATATAGTTTGGATCCATTAATGTTTTAGATTTATAATTCTAGTTCTTACCCTGCACTGTAGAGAGTGAACTGTCATGTACGTGCAGAAAAGAGAATTTAGTATAGTAAAGTAAAATGAACAGACTCTTTGTATAGTTGTCCCATTTCCTTATCCTCCATACTAAATTTCCCTTGCTTTTTAAGCAGCTATTTTAATTGCATATCAGAATATAAAAACTTTGTCTAAGTGATAGCAAAGCTCAAAGATATTAATAAGCTTAAGAAAGATGTAGACAGGATCCTGGTAACTAGTGTGTTGTCAGAGGATTACAAATAAGCCTGCTATGTTGATTCTTTTAGCCATTTCATAGCCTCAAAGGGCCTGGAATAGTTAAAAACCTTAAGATGGTAACACTGTAGCTATAGGTAACATCTACATGCATCATGATGAAATTGTGTTTGGGAAGAACTGATTTAGATATATTCACAGAAGTCTGATTCATTTATTCATTCATTCATCTTAGTTAATAATCAAGATCGAAGCTAAGCAGTCAAATCTTATTTTAATATCTAGGACAAAAGTAGGGCATTTAACATGGGACACTAATATTTGAAACTGTTTCCAAATATTCAAAACATATTGTTTAGTACCATTTTTAGGGGCAACCCATCACATTGGAAGGGCAAAATATAGAATTGGATAAAACTAAGACTCTGAAGTAATACAGAACTGAGATAAAGCCCCAGCTTGGCCATTTACTAGCAGAATAGAGCAGCAGTTAATGCTATAGTCTTTAGAGTCATACTGCCCTGAAATTAGAATCCAAGCCCTGGTAATTGCTGGCTCCTTGAGTTTGAGTATGTTATTAAATTTCTTTATGTTTCATCTACTAATCTCTAAAGTGGTACTAGTAGTAGTTAGACAATTCATAGGATCACTTTAAGATTAGAGTAGTAGTATGTGGGAAGCAATAAGAACAGACACTGTCACATAATAAGTGTTTAATACATTTTAATTATTAATAAATTAAACATGTATTACAATTGTTGGCTGGATTACATAGAATATGAGGTTTACTTTATGTGACAAATTTTATGGTTAGATGTACAAACCCAGTTATAGTATTCTGTTAAAGGGCATGGCTTTTGCCATTAAATGAGTGGAGTTTGGGCTTTGAATCATACATCCTATTAGATATTATGTGTTTTGTTTTAGAATTGGAGTATAGGAGAGACACCATTATATTCCTCAACTCCTATAAATTCTATTCAATTATATAGACACAAGAAGTCTGACAGAGATTGAAATACCAATTCTAATTGAAAGTGAGCTGGATTCTGTAATTTGAGATCGTATACATAAGTGATAACTATGTATGTTCTTGTTTGGAATTGTCATCACTAGTATGCAAAACTAAAATTTGCATATTGACTTTATTTGTCAACAAGATATAGTTGCCTGGAGTTTTTCTGTCACATTCTGTTAAAAGTCAGTTCTCCTCAAAACATAAACAATTACCACCATAATTTAAAAGTTATATCCTTGGTTACATCTTATAATTTTATCTTGAACAGAGAAAGGTAAAGACAAAAGAATAGTCAAAAACTAAACCCAATACTATGACTGAATATTAAGTGTTTATAGTATTAATTTTCTGAGGCTGATTCATTATCTGAATCATCTAGATTGAGCTTATTCAGTTAAGTCAAACTAGTGGAGAACTTCCTTTAGAGAAACAGAACTTTATACAGAGATCAATTTGGCTCACTGTTGTTGATGCATAAAATCTCCCTAAATACCCTGAGTTCCTTAAGCATTCCCTTAGAAAATATTTGTTTTCTAGATTTTATGCTCCAAAAAGATTCTCAAATAAGAAAGATTTAACAAAAAATAAAAAAACCACTGTGTATTTGGATGACAGTTGAAAACAAGAGCAAACACATTTTTTTTCCACCTACATCAAACTATGATATCCAAAACTAATGTATGCAAAGGGCCAAGTCTATGTAAACAAATAAATAATGTAGTACTGTATTGATGATACATAAATCACATTTAACCATAATGTGAATGGTGAAAAAATATTTAAAAATATAACCAAAAATTATTCATGGATATATAATATTTAAAAAAGTAAATTCTGGCATCAATAACATAAAGTTTGTGGAGGATAATACAGATTAAGAGTTCTTTTATTTAGTTGAAGTTAAGTTGTTATCAGCTTCAAATAGAGTGTTTGAACTATAGGAAGTTTTATGGAAGTATCATATTAACCATAGACAAAAACCTATAGCAGATACAAAACAGATAAAGAGAAAGGAATCAAGGTATAACACTATAAAACATCATCAAAGCATGAAGAAAGAATGCAAGAGAGGAAGAAAAGAACAAAAAGATTATAAAACAACCATGAAATAATAAACAAAATGGCAACAGTAAATCCTTAATTATCAATAATTGCCTTAAATGTAAATGACCTAAACTCACTAGTGAAAGAAACAGAGATACCAAATGAAACCATATGATGTCTATGAGATACTAAATTTAGATATAAAGACACACATATCCTAAAAACGAACAGATGGAGGGAGATATCTATGGAAATTATAACTGAAAGAGCACAGAGGTGACTATACTTATATCAACAAAATAGCCTTAAAAAATAAACTGTCACATATTATGTAATGATATGGAAGTGAATTCATGATGACGATAAATAATTGTAAATATATATGTACCTGACATCAGAGAACCTAAGTATACGAAGCAAACATTTGCAGATATGATGAAAGAAATAATGAGAAAAATATTAATAGTAGGAAACTTCAGTATCTCACTTTCCATAATGGATAGATCATTCAAACAAAAAATCAACAATGAACATCCAATTTGAGCAACACTATAGACCAAGTGGATCTAACAGGTTTTTAAAAAATTCCACCAAATAGCAGTAGAATATATATTCTTTTCAAGTACACATTGATCTTTCTCTAAGATAGAAATTATATTAGGTCTCAAACGAACTTTTAACAAATTTAAGAACATTGAAATCATACCTTGTATCTTTCTGATCACAATCGTATGAAACTAGAAATCAATAGCAAAGAAAACAGTACAGTCCACAACCACATACAAATTAAACAATATACTCTTGAATAAGCACTGGGTCAAAGTATAAATCAGAAAAGGAAATTATAAAATATATTAAGTTAAAGGCAAATGAAAAGACAACATACCTAAACCTATGGTATGCAACAAAAGCAGTACTAAGAGCACAGTGTATAGCAATAAACACTTACATAAAAAAAGAGAGAGAGAGAGAAAAAGAAAAGAAAAAGATCTCAAAAAATAAAAATAAAATCCTTAACTTTAAACCTCAAGGAACTGGAAAAACAAGTATAAACTAAGCCCAAAGTTAATAGAAGAAAGGAAATAAGATTAATGCCAAAACAAAAAAGAGATAATAGAAAAATAAAATGAAACATCAATAAAACTATGATTTATGATTTCTGTTCTTCAGAAGTTAAACAAAATTAAGAATTCTTTAGCTAGATTAATAAAAAAGAGAAAAGTCAAATAAATAAAACCAGAAATAAAAGAGGGGACAATAAAACTGATGCCACAGAAACAAAAGAAATCATAGAGAAATATTCTGAACAATTACATACCCACCAATTATATACACAACCAATTAGTAAATGTCTTACAACATATAACCCATGAATAGTTAATCAAGGGGAAATAGCAAGCCTGAACAAATACCAAAAGAATATGGAATCTGTAGTGAAAATATTCTCAAAAAAAAAAAAAAAACCAAACAAACAAATAAAAAAACCCTAGGGCCAGGTGGATTCACAGTGAATTCTACCAAACATTTCAAGAAGAATTACCACCAATCTCAAACTCTTTCACAAAAAATAGAACAGATAATACATCTAAACTAATGTTATAAGATCACCATCACCCTGATAGTAAAATGCAAAGACAGTATAACAGAACAAAACTCAGTATAATGAGGCCAAAATACCTGATGAACATGGATACAAAATCCTTAACAATGTATTATCTGGCCATATTCAACAGCACATTTAAAGCACCTTACACAACGACAAAGTGAATTTATCCTTGGGATGCAAGCATGCTTCAACATATGCAAATTAATCAATGTGATACAGTACATTAACAGAATGAAGAATAAAAAATCACATGATCATATCAATAAATGCAGAAAGCATTTGATAAAATTCAATAGTTGTTCCTGAGGAAAAACTTCTCAATGAACTAGATTTAGAAGGCACTAAATATAATACAAGCCATTTATGAAAAACCCACAGCTTGCATCACAGTCAACAGTGAAGAGCTGAAAGCTTTTTTTAATTTCCCTATAAGAACTGGATCAAAGGAAGGGTGCCCAATCTCATCACTTCTACTGAACATAGTCCTGGAAATTCTAGTCAGAGTATGGATGGGGGGGATGAAAGACATCAAAATAGGAAAGGAAGAACTAAAATTACCTCTGTTTGCAGATTATAAGATTTCATATGTAGAAAACCATATTAGAATCCAGAAAAAAAAAATGTTGGAACTAATAAATGAATTCAGTAAACCTGCAGAATACACAGTCAACACACAATATTATCTGCATTTCTATATATTAACAGTGAACTATCTGGAAAAATTATAAAAATAATTCCATTTACAATAACATTAAAAATATACTTAGAAATGAACAAAGATGGTGAAAGACTTGTATACTGAAAACTATAAAAACTTTATGAAAGTAATTAAACAAGGAGCAGATAAATACGATGGCATCCATTTTCATGGACTGAAAAAATCATTAGTATTAAAATAAACCTGCATTGGCGCAGTGCCCATAGCACGGTGGTTACGGCACCAGTCATGTACACCAAAGCTGGCGGAATTGAATCTGGCCTGGGGCCTGCTAGAAAACAGTAACAACTGCAACAAAAAATAGCCGTGTAGTGATGGGAACCTGTAGTCCCAGCTGCTTGGGAGGCTGAGGTAAGAGAATCGCTTAAGCCCAAGAGTTGGAGGTTGCTGTGATCTGTGATGCCACAGCACTCTACTGAGGGTAACATAGTAAATAAATAAATAAATAAATAAGTGAAATAACCCAGCATACTCAAAAATTGCTTTTCTGGTTATATCCTCAAAGTAAATTATATCAACACCTGTGGAGATACCTGCACTCCTATGTTCATTGCAACATTGTTCACAATAACCAAGATATTGAAAAAACTTAGGTGATGTCTATCAACAGATAAATGGATAAAGAAATATATAAACAATCTTAAAAACTGAGGATGTGCAATTTATAACACCACAGATGAAACTGGAGAGGACTTTGTACTAAATAAAATAAGCCAGATACAGAGAAGAAAAAGTGATGCATGATCTAACTTATATGCTGAATCTTAAAAATGAGCAGAATGTTGGTCAATGGAATGGGACGTGGGATGAGGAGATGCAGATCAAAGGGTACAAAGTTAAAATTGTGTATGACGTCTAGAAATATAACATACAGCATGAGGACTATAATTAGTAATATTATATTGTATCTTTAAAACTGGCTGAGAGAATGGCTTTTAAGTGTTCTTACCATACACAGAATAAAATGGTAACTATGTGAAATGACAGATATGTTAATTTGCTTGTCTATAGTACTCATTTCACTTTTCGTATGCATATCAAAATTTCACATCGAACACCTTAATTATATAAAAAAAATTATGCTACTCAAGCAATCTACAGAATCAATGCCGTTACTATCAAAATCCTAATGTTAGGGTGGTGCCTGTGGCGCAGTGGATAGGGTGCCAGCCCCATATACTGAGGGTGGTGAGTTCGAACCCAGCCCCAGCCAAACTGCAACAAAAAAATAACTGGGCCAACGTGGCAGGTGCCTGTAGTCCCAGCAACTTGGGAGGCTGAGGCAAGAAAATCACCTAAGCCCAGGAGTTGTAGAGTACTGTGAGTTGTGATGCCACCGCACGCTACCATGGATGATATAGTGAGACTCTGTCTCTAAAAAAGGCCCCCCAAACAAACACAAAATCCTAATGGCAATGCTACTGTTAAAATACCAATCTCATATTTCACAGATCTAGAAAAATAATTCTACACTTTTGTTGGAACCAAAAAGAAGCCCAAATAATTAAAGCAATCTTAAGCAAAAAGAAGAAAGCTGAAGGCATCACATTACTTCAAAATACACTACATGATGATAGTAACCAAAACAGTATGATATTGATATAAAAAATAGAAACATAGACCAATGGAGTAAAATAGAAAATCCAGATATAAATTATCCACCTATAGCCAACTGATCTTTGACAAAGAAGACAACAAGGTACACTGTGGAAAAAAGCCCTATTTCAAAAATGGAAAAAGGAATAACATCCTGTAGAAGAAACAGTACCCCTATCTCTCACCACTCACAAAAATTAATCTAGGATGTATAAATGATTTAAATTTCAGACATGGAACAACAGAATTCTAGGAGAAAATGTAGGGGAAAATCTTCTAGATATTGACAATGACAAAAAATTTATGACTAAGACCTCAATGACGATAACTGCTAAAATAAAAATAAATAAATGGACTTGATTAAATTACAAAGCTTCTTCCCAGCTAAGGAAATCAGAACAATAAGACAACTTACAGCATGGGAGAAAATGTATGCAAATTATGCATGCAATAAAGGGCTAATATCCAGAATTTACAAAGAACTCAAATAAGCGAGAATAAAACATAAAAGCACATTTAAAAGGTAGGCAAAAGACGTGAACAAAAGTTTTTCAAAAGAATATATAAAAATGGACAACAGACATATAAAAAAAAGTTCAACATCACTAATCATAACGGAAATCCAAATTAAACACACAATGAGATATCACCTTACCATGTTTCAATGGCTTTTATTAAAAAGTCAAAAAACAAACAAACAAAAATAAACAGATAGTGGCATGGATGCAGCAAGAATAGAAACTGTTTTTTGTTTGTTTAAATCTGAATTTAATTAAACAAAATATTGTATCTCTTATTGTGAATAATCATGGGAAATGGCTTTACATTTCAGAACACACCTCCAGCAATGAGAGTGTATTGGACATTAGTACAATGACTTGACCCACTGGGGAATTCATAATTTCTGTTTACATCATGGCAGGATGCATTTAGAAATCCGGAGATTAGAAATAGTGTTGGAGGAGAGGCATTTTGGCTGTGGATACACCCTGCTTAGCACCAAATGTTCGACAACACTACCACATGCAAATATACAAACAGACACATAATGTGAGGTTAGTAAAAATGCTAAATGCGTATACAAAGAATAGATTGAATTCAATTCATTCAATCTCTCCATGAATCTGGTCACAAATCCCATTCCAAAATAATTTCAGTGAATATAGCAGGTGATGAGTTTAGAAGCAACTTGGAACGCAGGCACCTGGGAATAAAGATTGTCACATGCTCTATATAGGCTGTGTATCCTCTCTGGTGTGTTTTCAGATTTTCACTCACAGGAATATGTGCTGCCAGCCACTTAATGAGTGATGTTAGGTTTTCTTTTCTGCTGGAGTCCCTGATGATTCTGTCTTCTTCACTGCTATGGAGTTTGTCTCAACCTTGCTTTGCCCAGCGTTTGGATTCTTCTGTTTCTGGTTGCTGTTGTGAAGGGATGTCAGCCCCAGAATTTTACAATATTTGTTAGACTGGTGTAGTGCTTTAAACTGATCAATGAAGGTGATGGAACAGTTGCCTTTAAATCCTTTGTACCCAGAGTTGTAGCTCAGGGAGCACAGCTAGAAAGTTGTGAGCTGGATAGAGTGTGTAACCCAGAGCTGTGGAAATCTGACTCATTGGGCAAGTGACTGTGAGCCACCAGATTGTCTAGCCTCCCCACGGATGTGAGGACGGGAGGAAGCCTTTATGGAGTTTTTAGTTTGGTGGCAAAGCGGCACATTAAGTGGAAAGCTTGGAAGAGTGAGCTGACTCGAACCGTATAGAGAAACCAGATCTGAATACTGGATACGGTGGATTTGCCACTGCTTTGATGCTAGCCAAATAGCTATACTGGGAAGGTCTCAGTGGCCAGGGGCCCAAGAATAGGAACCTTATGCACTATTGGTGGGACTTCAAATAAGTAAAAGCTCTATGAGAAACAGCATGGACTATAAACTAGTTGAACCTCTATGGAAAGTAGTATGGAGATTCTGTAAAGCACTTAAAAGTAGATCAAATATTGGATCCTGTAATCCTGCTACTAGGTATTTACCCAAAGTCAAAAAAGACATTCTAAAAAAAAGATACATATACTGAAATGTTTATAGCAGCACAATGTACAATCACAAAGACATAGAAACAGCCCAAGTGACCATCAATACATTAATCAAATGTGGCATATGTATATCATGGAATACTATTCAGTCATAAAAACTACAGTGATCTAGCTATTATTTTTCATAACAACCTGGATGGAACTGAATATCATTCTCTTAAGTGAAGTATCACAGGAATGGAAAAACAAATATCAAATGTACTCATTACTCAAATGGAACTAATTGATCAATATTTATGTGCTCATATGGAAATAAAACTAAATGAAATTCAAGTAGTTTGGAGGGGGTGAGGGAAAAGAATTAATTCTCACTCAATGAGTACACTACAGGGGTACATTTCATACCCCTGGATATGAAGGACACATCTAAAACTTTGACTTAAAATATGCAAAGGCAAATTATGTAAATAAAACGTGTACCCACATAACATTCTGAAATTTTAAAAAGGTATTAAAGTATATAAAATTGAATCTAGATAAGAGGAATAAGTTATAGTGTTTGATAGTACTTAAGGTATGTATAATTGACTATAATAACTAGAAGGAAGATATTAAGTGTCCCCAATACAAAAAATGATAAGTGTTTGAGATGATGCTAATTACCTTGATCTGATCACCATACCTTATATGTATTAAAACATCACTATGTACCCTATATATGTATAATTATTATGTCAATTAAAAATAAAATATTAAAAATACAATATATACATAGAGTGGGTGGAATAATATTTTTCCTTTGGAAGAAAAATACTGTCATTTAAGATAATGTGTATGAACTTGTATATTGCTTGTATATTATTACCTTGTATATTATGCTAAGTGAAATAAGCTAAATGCAGGACAAATACTACATGAAACATAGTATGCAGTTTTTTTGTTTGGCTAGAAAATAACCTACTTTTTACAATAATTAATTTATTATAATGTAATTTACTTTTTTTTTTGTAAGACAGAATTTATTCACAGAAAAGAATACAGAAAACATTAAGGCTCCTGGTAGAGGGAGAGAATTCTAGTGGGGAGAGAGAAGCTCTCTCCGTTTCTCTCCCAGTCTTTCCCTATCTCCTCCTTTAGG
>CAUYON010137732.1:0-20567 GCA_963573935.1 Arctocebus calabarensis | reverse complement strand
TCTCAGATCTTTGAGGGCTGCAACTTCTTGTCTCAATGTGTCAAAATCTTTGGTCATTTTGTCTTTGAATTCATTCAGTTCTTGAGACATCTTTTGGGTCATCTTTTGGATTACTGCTTGAAATTCTAATTCCATCTTTTCCTCCACGTGCTGATCTTAGTTGCTATCCAGACTCTGAATTCAATTTCTGACATCTCAGCCATTTGCTTACGTAAGGGATCTTGTGCTGTATCTTCCTTGTCATTCCTTGGGGGAGTTGATCTACTCTGATTCATCATATTGCCAGAATTTTTCTGTTGATGCCACCTCACGAGTAGTTTTCACTGTTGCTGATGACCATCCTCACAGTTGGGGAGGTGTCTCTCCCAGATCAGACCCTGGCAGAATCACTCTGTTGTTACTGGATCTTTGTAGGGAGTGACCCTCTGTCTCTAATGATTTCTCTTTTTTTTTTTTTTTTTTTTTGAGACAGGGCCTCAAGCTGTCACCCCGGGTAGAATGCCGTGGCATCACAGCTCACAGCAACCTCCAATTCCTGGGCTCAAGCGAGTCTCCTGCCTCCACCTCCCAAGTAGCTGGGAGTACAGGTGCCCGCCACAATGCCCAGTCATTTTTTGGTTGTGATTCAAACCCGCCAGCTCAGGTGTACATGGCTGATGCCTTAGCCTGTTGAGCCACAGGCACCGAGCCTCTAGTGATTTCTCAAACCCAGCAAGTTGGAAAGCTTAAATCCTCCTCAGCCTGCTTAGAAGACACTTTAAATTGCTAACTTGGACTAAGCAGAAGCTTTCCCAGGAAAGCGCTTGTGGCTTGGATCACTCCTTAAGTGGCTATCCACTTACCCAGTGTGCCAAAACCAGTCTTACCCTATGCCCCTTAGGGCTAGGGCTGCAAGGTGTCTCAGTCCCCACCTTTAGGCTGCTCAGTCACTAGATTACTCGCTCCTGCCCGATGTTTGACCCTGATGGTGGAGCTTGCCAGGGCAATTCTCCCACAATGGCTCCACACAGCACACAACCAAACACTGGTAGCTCTGCTGGGCTCGGTGGCCCAGTCTAGGACCCCAGACAACACTCAAAGACCCCTGCACTCTTACCCAAGTTCTCCCAAGGCAGTTCAACCGAGTGCCAAGTCCAAAAGAAACCCAAAAAATCTCATAGGAAAGGCCTTTCCAGCCTGCAGTCCCACTGTTGCCCCACCCACAGCTGCCGACAGGATTAGACCGAATGAACACACGCAACCACTTGCCAAACCTCTGCCTCTTTTGCCTTCCTCAGGGTGTCCAGAAGTCTCACACTGTCTCCCTGTGTCCCCAAAGGGAAGTTTCTGGGCAGATCCCGCCTGCCAGAGATGCCTGAAGTCCTCTCTCCCCAGTCTCACCGTGCCCAGTTGCAAGGAAGCTGTTACTCGACCGCCATCTTGCTCCACCCCAACAAAAAGAAAAAGTTCTATTACCAGCTTGGTGCCTGTAGCTCAGCAGCTAGGGCATCAGTCAAATATACCAGAGCACGCAGTTTCAAACCCAGCCAAGGCCTGCCAAACAACAACAACCACTACAACCGAAAAATAGCCAGGTGTTGTGGCAGGAACCTGTAGTCCCAGCTACTTGAGAGACTGAGGCAAGACAATTGCTTAAGCCCAAGAGTTTGAGATTTGTGTGAGCTGTGATGCCACAGCACTCTACCAAGGGTGACATAGTGAGGCTCTGTCTCAAAAAAGAAAAAAGTTCTATTAGCTATGTGTGTAGTCATAAAAATTATAATGTTTAGTTTTCCTTATTTTTAACTTTATAAAAATAATATCATGCTCAATATTGTCCTTTGCACCTTTATATTTTCAGTCAACAGTATGTTTCTAAGATTCATCCATTTTGGTACATGTATCTGTAGTTCATTCATTTTCAAAGATACATAATTTTCCATTATGTCCATATGCCATAATTTTTTTTTTTTTTGCAGTTTTTGGCTGGGGCTGGGTTTGAACCCGCCACCTCTGGCATATGGGGCCGGCACCCTACTCACTGAGCCACAGGTGCCTCCCTGCCATAATTTATTTTTATCTTGATGTTTGGTTGTTTCCATGTTTTTACTATTACCAATAGTGTTGCTATGAATATGTCTCAGACTGCATATATTAAAGACATTGTTCCAATGTGTATTCCTATGACCTGAATGAATGGGTTTCAGAATATGGCTATACTCAATTTTATTAGGTAGTGCCAAAATGTTTCCGAAGTGGTTGTTCCCGTTTACATTTTCATCATCAATATATAAGTATTCTCCTTCTTCCTTATCACTTTGTACTGGCAAACTTCTAAACTTTTGACAATCCATTGAGGTCTTATTTTTCATTGTTGCAATTACTAATGGGGTTGAACATGCTTTCATAAACTTATTTGATATTCATCTTTCTTACTCTGTGAAATACCTGTTCATGTCTTCTGCCATTTTTGTACTGAATCATATTTTTGGTCTCATGGTGATTTGGGAGAGTTCTTGATTTATATTCTTAATGCCCATCAATTGTTAACTATGTGTATTGCAAATATTCTCTCCCAGTTTACAGTTTGTGATTTCATTTTAATTATGTATCTTTGATGAACCAAAGTTCTTAATTTCACTGTGGCCTATATTAAATTAGATCTTATTTATCAATAAGTAATACATTCCCTCAAAACTTAATGGCTTAAGATAACAAAATTTTGTCTCATAGTTTCTGTGCTGTCAGGAAATCAAATGTGGTTTAGTATATGGCTCAAGGCATATCAGCAGGTTGCAGTCAAGCTGTTGTTTGAGACTGTGGTCTCATCTGAAAGCTTGAGTTAGGTAGGATACATTTCAAATCACTCTTACATGATGATTGATAACCTTTTCATAGGTATTTATCCATACATCTGGCTCATGACATGGAAACTGACTTATTTCAGGTAAACAATCTGAGAGAGAGAAACAGAGAGAGAATATTCTAGACAGATGAAGCCATGGCATTTTTGTGACCTAATCATAGAAGTGACATCCACCACTTCTGTTCTATTTGTTAGATACAAGTCAATATACCCAGTCCACACCCAAGGAGAGGAAATTATACAAGTGTGTGAATACCAGGAGAGGGGAAATATTGGTGCTATCTCAGATGCTGCCTCCACACAAATTTATCATTTTTTTAGTGCTTTTGTGTCTTATTTAAGAAATGCTTTCCTACCTCAAAGTAAAAACATGTAGTAGTCTCCCTTATCTATGGTTTTGTTTTCAGTAGTTTCAGTTATCTTTAGTCAACCATAGTCTGAAGTATTACACACAATAAGATATTTTGAGGGAGACCACATTGATGTCACTTTATTATGCTATATTATTATCATTGTCCCTTTTATCAGTTATTATTGCTAATTTCTTTCTTTTTTAATTGTTGGGGATTCATTGAGGGTACAAGAAACCAGGTTACACTGATTGCATTTGTTAGGTAAAGTCCCTCTTACAATCATGTTTTTCCCCTAAAAAGTGTGGCACACACTGAGACCCCACCCCCCTCACTCCTTCCGTCTCTCTGCTGTTCCTTTCCCCACCCCTTCCTCATTCTTTGTCCCTCTGCTCTCCCCTTCCCCCACACCCAACATGTCATTAAATGTCATTAATTATCCCCACATCAAAACTGAGTACATGAGATTCATGCTTCTCCATTCTTGTGATGCTTTACTAAGAATAATGTGTTTCACTTCCATCCAGGTTATATTGTTAACTTCTTACTGTACCTATTTCCCTATATTCCCAACTTATACCCTGTGGATAAGGGGGAATACATATTCTCCAGTATTTTCTTCTAAAGGTTTTAAAGTTGTCAATGCCTTTAAGTCAAAGACCGCCAGTATAATACCCGAACTGAGTATGAACAAGTTGGGCTTATTACCTATTAGAGCAAGGGAGAATGCACACCATGTAGAATCAAAGAGTGTCTTAGCAAGATCATGTTAGAAACAACCTTTTAGACTTTAGTTTGGTGATTTAGATGAAGGTCTAAGAAAGTGATTATTTTTTTTAATTTTGGTGACAAGAGTCTTGCTCTGTTACCCCAGAAAAAGTGTAGTGGCATCATCGTAGCACATTGGAACCTCAAACGCCTGGGTTCAAGTGATCCTCCTGTATTAGCCTTCCAAGTAGCTGGGACTGCAAGCACATGGCACCATGCCCAGCTAATTTTTCTATTTTTCTCTGGAGACAGGTTCTTTCTCTTGCTTAGACTGGTCTAGAACTCTTGAGCTTAAGTAATCCTCCTATCTCAGCTTCCCAGAGAGGTAAGATTACAATTGTTAGCTACCACACCTGAAAAAGTGATGATTTGATCTAGATTGAATGCTATCATAAAGTATGGGGTGATTCTATGATTATACATCTCAATAAATCTTAGCTATAGGGAGGGGAGAATGCTATGAGGATGAAGTAGCAGTCACTCACTCATTTTGGCCTAAAGAAGGAGCATTTGGTATTTTGTGGGTAGCAAAGTGCTTAGACAAAATTATGAAATTTGTTTCATTTTATCAAGGTCTCAGAAGAGCCTTGTCTGGAATTGGTATTCTGTGAGATTATTTATGTTTAAATAGGAGAATAACATAGTCTACCTGGAAGTGTCAGGCAAGCTTGTCAATGACAGGGGTTGCTGTTTTTTATTTCTTTTGTGAATTTTTGCCTTCATTTTATTTACTCTATTTTTTTGAAACAGAGTCTCACTCTGCTGCCCTGGGTAAAGTGCCATGGTGCCATCATAGCTCACAGCAACCTCAAATTCTTGGGCTTAAGTGATCTTCATGCCTCAGCTTCCTGAGTAGCTGAGATTACAGGCAACTGCCATGATGCCTGGCTAGTTTTTATTTATATTTTTGGTAGAGATGAGAGTCCTGCTCTTGCTCAGGCTGGTCTCAAACTCCTGAGCTCCTGTCTTGGCCTCCCAGAGTGCTAGAATTACAGGCCTGAGCCTCTGCACTCAGCTACCTTTATTTTTAAAAAAAGCAACCTGGAGTTAGATTATATGATATAATGCAAGGCTCAAATTTCATTTTTGACTTTTGTTGTTGTTGATATCTTTTCAGTTCTTGAGGAAGTTTCAATGTTTTTAATGAACATTCAGAATGCTTACACACAAAGTCAATTTTGTGATAATGCACCTTTGAGAGCCAAATTTGTAAAAAACAAAATGCGCAAAACAAATTTAACTCTACAAATCTATACACTTATACTTCTGGTATTAGAAATGATGCAGAGATGAAACACATAGCGTAGGAAATTGTAAAAAGTAATGCTGGCAATTTAAAATAATGGGAAAGAAACCTATGCATATATTTTTTCTTATGTATAGCCAATTGTCATACTATAATTTCTGCTAAACCTCTGGTTATCAACCCCTTGTTTTGAGAGCTTTTAGTAAATTCTGTTGAGTTGATTGTTTTACTAACACTTGAGAGTGTGATAAGTTAGGGATATATCCAGTCAGTGTGATATGCATTTCTTTCATCTTTTTCTTTTTAAGTGAAATTTTGGGAGTTCATGTGGTGTTTTTCAGAACAGAAAAGATTTTACTCACTTCTTTGAGAATCTCTATCGATTAAAAACTCACCATGCCTTTGAATTTACCTCAAAGAGGATCTCTGGAAGAATAATTACCAGAATCTACTGAGCTTAGTCAACTGGAATGTGTTTAGAACAGAGAAATGAGAACAACAGGAAAATGATTTAATTACCTGGATATTTGGTTCCATGATAAATGTTTATGTAGTATTTTTGCTGGATTGGCAGTTGTCTGTATTCTCAGTTCTTGACACACCAAAATTAAAGCAATCATAAAACAAAGTTCATCTCGAGGAAGAGAAAGATAAGTTTACAGAGCAAGAACAAGATAGAGATTTACAGAGCAAGGTACATTTTCCCAGTAAGGGGCCCCTTGTCATAACATAAAGACTCTGGGGTCCTGTTTTTGTACTAATGGATTAGGCCTTCCCTGTGGTTCCCACTTCACCATGAAACCACTTTGATGGACAATTAACTACATAATTAGCCTTGAGTTACTCTAGGTCACTTTCCAAATCCTATTGTTCCTGCTTGGCCTGTGGGTTGGGGATTACTTGCATTCTTTTGCAGATCAGGAGGGGTTTCTCCTTCCCCCAGATGTAGCAGTTGCTCAAGACAAAAATAAGGTGGGGCAGCACCAAGACAGAGCCCATCCTTGTCCTTCTTCCCAGGTGGGGTAATTGCTCAAGGAAGCACCAAGGCAAGGTACTCACTTTCATCCCTAGGAGAGTCTTGGAGGTCCCTTGCTATTTACCTAATACTTTTAAATAACGAAGGACTAAATGAAGAGACAAAATATCATAGAAAGGGATACAAGAATGATTTTAGACAGTGGTAGGTCAATATAAATAATTTGAATTTGCTGTAAGTAGGTCAGGTCCTTGCATTTCCAGGAATCTTTTATTTTTGCTTTAAGGTTTTTGTTTTTGTTTTTTGTTTTAGACAGAATTTCTCTCTGTTCCCTGGCTAGAGTGCCATTCATTGGGGGGCCTAACAGAAAGAGACAAACCCTTTCTCTTCCTTCTCTTTCTCTCCTCTTAAGACAAAGACACAAAGGATCTGAATAGCCCACTCCCTGAGAAGATCTCACCAAAATACCCTAACCTGACAGGCAACCTGTGGAATGTGACCGTCCCCCACAGCCCCATATAAAAGTGATCACAAACTGCCTCAGGGTGCAGACACAATCTTTGCAGTGCCCAAGTGGGTCACCCTCCCCTTTCAATAAACCTGGCCTGAACATGTCCTCTGTAGCCTTCTCTGGGCACCGACATTTACACCTTTCACCCTTGGCATCAATGTACCTCACAGCCATCTCAAACCCCTGGGTTCAAGCAATCCTTCTGCTGCAGCCTACCAAATAGCTGGAACTATAGGCACCCACCACAATGCCTAGCTAATTATTCCATTTTTATTTTTTTAATTTAAAATTTTTTTCTTTATTAATTCATAACTGTGTACATTAATGCATTTATGTGGTACAATGTACTGATTTAATATACAATGTGGACTGCTTACACTGAACTGATTAACATAACCATCACCTCACTTACTTATTTGTTGTGGCAAACAATTTATACTCTATTCTTAATAGTTTTGAAGTGTACAATTTCATTATGCACATTACGGTAGGTCTCACCAAATACACTCCCTCCTTCCAGCCTCCCTCCTTCCTTCCTCTCCCCTCTCCTTCCTCTTCCCTCTTTCTTTCTGGACTATAGTTATGTTTTACCATTCATATGAATATGTAGGTGATTATATATTGGTTTCATAGTAGTAATGAGTACTTTCTTCCATTCTTGAAATACATTACCAAGAATATGTTCCAGCTCCATCCAGATAAACATAAAAGATGTAAAGTCTCCATCTTTTTATGGCTGCATAGTATTTCACAGTATACATGTGCCACAATTTGTTAATCCATTCGTTATTCATGAACAAATTATAGTTAATGGGCACTTAGGCTGCTTCTGTGACTTGGCAATTATGAATTGGGCTGCAATAAACATTCTGGTGCAAATGTCTTTGTTGTAAAATGATTTTTGATCATCTGGGTATATACCTAGTAAAGGAATTGCAGGATTGAATGGTAGCTCTACTTTTAATTCCTTGAGCATTGTCCAAATTTCTTTCCCCAAAGGGCATATTACCTTGCATTTCCACCAGCAGTGTAAAAGTGTTCTGTTCTCCCTGCATCCACACCAACATCTATAGTTTTAGGATTATGTGATGTGGTTCAATCTTACTGGAGTTAGATAATATCTCAAAGTGGTTTTGATTTGCATTTCTCTGATGATTAAAGATGATGAGCATTTTTTCATGTGTTTATAGGCCATGCGCCTATCTTCTTCAGAGAAGCTTCTGTTCAAGTCTCTTTCCCACAAAGAAATGGGTTTTTTTTTTCCTATTGATTAAGTTTGAGTTCTCTGTGGATTCTAGTTATCAGACCTTTGTTGGAAGCATAACCTACAAAAATCTTCTCCCATTTTGAAGGCTGTCTGTTTGCTTTACTTACTGTGATTTTGGCTGTGCAAAAGTTTTTTAATTTCATCCAATCCCAGTAACATATTTTTGGTGTTGCTCCAATTGCCAGGGAGGTTCTGCTCCTAAAAAATTCTCCCAGGCCAATTTCTTCAAGCGTTTTTCCCTGTACCCTCTCCTAATATTTTTAGAGTTTCATGTCTTAACTTTAAATCTTTCAGCCAGTGAGAATCAATTTTTGTTAGCAGTGAAAAGTGAAGGTCAGACTTCTACAGGTTACCAGTCAGTTCACACAGCACCATTTGTTAAATAAGAAATCTTTCCCCCAAAGAACATTTTTCCCCTTTGTATCTTTTTCTTTTTTAGGATTAAAGTTCAATATACAAATATTCATTGTATACCATTAACAATTAGCAAATTCTCTAATTCTCCAATGTATGTTTTTGGTAGGCTTATCAAAGATCAAATGACAATAAGTGGCTTGGTTCTTCTCTTGGTTCTCTTCTGTTCCATATATCTACTTGTCTATTTTTGTGCCAGTACCAAGCTGTTTTTATCACTATAGATTTATAGTATAGTCTGAAATCTGGTAATGTGATACCTCCTGATTTGTTTTTATTTCTGAGTAATGTATTGTCTATTTGAAGTTTATTTCTGATTCCATATAAAATGAAGCTATTTTTTTTCAAGCACTTTAAAGTATAACAATGGTGCTTTAATAGGGATTGCATTATATATATAGATTGCTTTGGGTAGTATGGACATTTTAATAATGTTGATTCTCCCCAGCCATAAGCATGGTATGTTGTTCCATTTGTTAACATCTTCAGCTATTTATTTTCTTAAGATTTCATAATTCTCTTTATGGAGACCTTTAACATCCTTTCTTAGGTAAATTCCCAGATATTTCACCTTCTTTGGCACTATTGTAAAAGGAATAGAGTCCTTGACTATATTTTCAGCTTCACTTTTGTTGATATATATATAAAAGCTACTGAGATTTGTAAGTATTGATCTTGTATCCTGAGATGCTGCTGTATTTCTTGATCCTTTCTAGAAGTTTGTAATCTAATCCCTGGGGTTTTCAATGTATATAATCATATGATCCATGAAGGGTGATAGTGTGACCTCCTCTGGCCCCATTTGAATACACTTGGGTGATTGTGATGGCTAAGACTTCCATTACTATGTTGAATAGCAGTGGAGACAATGGGCATCCTTTCCTAGTTCCAGATCTGAGTTGAAATGTTTTCAACTTTACTCCATTCAATATGGTATTGGCTGTGGGTTTCCTGTAGATGGTCTCTTTCAGTTTAAGAAATGACCCATCTAAGCCTATTTTCTTAAATGTTCTGATCATGAAAGGATGCTGGATATTATCAAAAGCTTTTTCTGCATCAATTGAAAGAATAATATGGTCTTTATTTTATTTATGTGATGTATCATATTTATAGATTTACATATGTTGAATCAAACTTGTAACCCTGGGATAAAACCAATTTGATCATGGTGTATAAATTTTTGATGTGCCGTTGAATTCTGTTTGCTAGGTTATTATCGAATATTTTTGCATCTACATTCATTAGTGATATTGGGCTATAATTTTCTTTCTTTCTGGGTCCTTTTTTCTTTTCTTTCTTTTTTTTTTTTTTTTTTTTTTTGAGACAAAGTCTCACTATGTCTCCCTTGGTAGAGTACCATTACATCACTGCTCACAGCAACCTCAAACTCTTGAGCTGAAGTGATTCTATTATCTCAGCCTCCCAAGTAACTGGGACTACAGGGGCCTGCCACGATGTCCAGCTATTTTTGTGGCAGTTGTCATTGTTGGTTAGCTGACCTAGGCTGAGTTTCAATCCACCAACTTCAGGGTATGTGGCAGGGCGTAACCACTGTGCTGGCGGCATTGAGCTTTTTCTGGGTCCTTTCCTGCTTTGGGGATCATGGAGATATTTGCTTCATAGAATGTGTTAGGAAGTAATCCTTCTTTTTATATGTTTTGGGGAAAGTTACATAATAGAGTTACTAGTTCCTCTTTAAAGGTTTGGTAGAATTCTGATGTGAAGCCATTTGGTCCTAGACTTTTCTTTATTTAGAAGAGTTCATATAGTTGATGTTCTTTCAGTCCTTGATATTGGTTTATTCAAAAATTCTCATTCTTTCTGGCCAAGTCTAGGAAGGGGGTGTGCTTCCAGGTGTTAGTCCATTTCCTCCACATTTTCATATTTCTGGGAATAGAGTTTTTGGTAGTAATCATTGAGAATTTTTTTTTTTTTTGAGACAGAGTCTCAAGCTGTCACCCTGGATAGAGTGCTGTGGCATCACAGCTCACAGCAACCTCCAATTCCTGGGCTCAAGCAAGTCTCTTGCCTCTGCCTCCCAAGTAGCTGGGACTACAGGCACCCGCCACAACACGCAGCCATTTTCTTTCTTTCTTTTTTTTTTTTTTTTTTGGTTGCAGTCATCATTATTGTTTGGTGGGCCCAGGCTGGATTCGAACCCGCCAGCTCAGGTGTACATGGCTGGCACCTTCGCCACTTGAGCCACAGGCGCTGAGCCACATTGAGAATTTTTTTTTTAATTTCTGAGGTATCAGTTGTTATTTCTCCTTTATAGTTTCTGATTGACATTAGAGATTTTACTTTTCTGTTTCTGGTAAGGTTAACTAAAGATTGATCAATTTTATTAATATTTTCAACAAGACAGCTTTTTGTGTCATTGATTTTCTAATGATTCTTTTGTTCTCAATTTCATTTAATTCTGCTCTAATTTTGGTTATTTCTTTTCTTCTGCTGGGTTTGGGGTTGGAATGTTCTTCCTTTTCCAGTTTCTTGAGATGAGCCATTAAGTTGTTCACTTACTCTCTTTCTGTTTTCTTTTCTTTTCCTTTCTTTTTTTTTTTTTGACACAGAATCTCACTTTATTGCCCTCATGAGAGTGGCATGGCATCACAGCTCACAGCAACCTCCAACTTCTGGGCTTAGGCTATTCTCTTGCCTCAGCCTCCTGAGCAGCTGGGACTATAGGCACCCACCACAACACCCGACTAATTTTTTGTTGTTGCAGTTTGGCCAGGGTAGGTTCGAACCTGCCACCTTTGGTATTTGAGGCTAGCATCCTACTCACTGTGCCACAGGTGCCACCATCTGTTTTCTTGAGGAAGGCTTCCAACACTATAAATTTCCCTCTTAGGACTGCCTTTTTTGCAATATCCCACAGGTTTTGATAATTTGTATCTTCTTTATAACTTTATTCCAAAAATTTGGTGATTTTCTTCTTAATCTCATCATTGACCCAGCTATCATTCAGTCCAAGGTTATTTAGTTTCCATGACTTTGTTTGAATATGAAGATTTCTGTTGCTGTTGAGTTCAACTTCTATTCTGTGATGGTGTGAGAAGATGCAAGGGATAATTTCTATTCTTTTAAATTTGCTGATGTTAGATTTGTGTCCTATGATATGAACAATTTTGGAGGATGTTTCATGGGTTCATGAGAAGAATGTGTATTAAATTTTATTAAGATGAAATGTTCTGTAGGTGTCTGTTGAGTCCATTTGTTCTAGGATCAAGTTTAATTCCATTATTTCTTTGTTTAGTTTCTTCCTGGAGAGCCTATACAAAACTGCCAAAAGGGTGTTAAAATCACCAACTATTATAGTGCAGGAAGATATTGAATTGTTCATATCTTTTTGGGTTTGCTTTATAAATTGGGGAGCATTCTGGTAGGGTGAATAAATGTTAATAATTGAATATCTTTATATTAAGTGTTTCCCTTGACAAATATGTAGTGACCTTCCTTATCTTTCCTTACTTTTGTTGGTTTAAAGCCTATTATATCTGCAAATAAAATTGCAGCCCCTGCTTTTTTTTGATTTCCATTTGTCTGTTTTAAAGATGACCATCCCTTCACCCTGAATCTATATTTATCTTTAAATGTAAGTTGAGATTCTTGTACGCAGCAGATATCTGTCCTGAGTTTTTGCATCCATTCAGCCATCTTGTACCTCTTTAGGGACAATTTAAGACATTCACATTAATTGAGATAATTGATAAGCATGGTAGTGTTTGGGGTGTCATGTTTTTCAAATGTACAATGGATATTTTTAATCCTTTCAGGATTGTAGAAGTTAGATTTTGTTCAAGGCTTTCTGGGTGAGTTTACTTTGGTGGCAGACCATTATACTGATCATTAAGGAGGATGGGTCTAAGAATATCCTGAAGAGGTGGTTTAATTATGGCAACTTTCTTCAACATGTGTAAGTCAATAATGTATTTGATTTGTCCATCACAAATGAAGCCCAATTTAGCTGGATATAGGATCCTAGGCTGGAAGTTGTTTTGTTTTAGGAGATTGTAGGTCGATGACCATCCTCTTGTGGCTTGAAAGGTTTCAGCTGAGAGATCTGCAGTCGTCCTAATATTTCTCCCTTTGTAGGTAATGCTTTTCTTACATCTAGCAGCTTGCAGAATTTTGTCCTTCATGTTAACTTTGGCAAAGTTAATTACAATGTATCTAGGAAATGTTTTGTTTGAATTGAGTCTTGCTTGGATTCTGAAACTATCTACTATCTGAATTTCTGTATCTCTTGCAATGCCTGGGAAATTCTCCTCCATTATGTCTTGGAGTAGAGCATCAGTGCCTTTAGGACCATCCTCTTCTTCTTCAGGAATTCCTATAAGATGAATGTTTGCTCTTTTGGAATGGTCCCAGAACTCTCTCAGGGAATGATCAGTTTTTGTTCTCCATTTGTTTGCCTCTTTGAGTGTTTGAGAACGTTCAAAAACTTTGTGTTCAATTTCAGAGATTCTTCTGTGTGGTCAACTCTATTACTGAGGGATTCTACTGTATTTCAAAGCTCCTCAGATAACTTTTTCATTTCCTTGATCTCTGCTGTTTCTTTTCTCATTATGTCCATAACCTTGGTGATTTTTATCTTTGAATTCATTACTTTCTTGAGACAATTGTTGCACAACTCTTTGGATTGCTACTTCTCTTTTTCCTTCATTGTATTTGTTGTATTTGCCATCCATATTCTGAATTCTATTTTTTAGAATTTCAGCCATTTGTTTATGAATGGCATCTTCTGATGTATCTCCTTTGCCATTCCTTGAGGGAATTGACCTATTCTGATTGTTCATGTTGCCAGAGTTCTTCCTCTGGTTTCACCCCATGATTATTTTCCACAGTTTGGCTAGTAAAACTGGTACAGTGAGATTAGATTGAGGGTTCCAGTAACTGTAGCTAACCAAGCCCTTTACCAAAGAGCTGGGACTGGTGATTGTGACTTTTCCCCTACAGCTTTACACAGGTCCCTTTCAGACCTGCAGTCAGAGACTCTGAAGACCTGATTGTTGTGATAGGGCTAGCTGGCTCTGTCTTGTAGTCAGCCAGCCTCTATCAAATCCTAATGAGATGCATATTTTGGTTGAAATCTCAGCTGGGAGAGATATGAGCAACTGGGACTCCATGCCTCCCCTACCAGTGACAATTGGAGAAGGAGAATCAGTCCCTCAATTCAAGACCAGACTGAGAAAGAGTGATACCTGTAGCTTTGTAGGCTGGTAGTGGAGAAACACAAAGGGTCAGATGTGAGAAAGAATTATAGGTTCTATAATGAAAGTCTTAGATTTCATCATAATCAAGTTCTACCTGAGAGCCTGAGATGAATCTGGAAAAATAAATAAGTGTTCACTTGTGCAATAAAAGAAAAGGTAACAAAGGCATAAAACAACCCTGGGAATCCAAGAATGTTGAACCATTCAAAATGGGCAGGGCATCAGGGTGGTAGTTTGGTTGGTTTTAGAGATGAGGTAGGTGAAATCCGTAGTGCATAAATTGGAAAGAAATGTGAAGAACTGGGGATTTTATCCTGTGAGGAAGAAATAGCCATTGAAAATTTTTAATCAGGCCAGCAAGGTGGCTCATGCCTGTAAGCCTAGCACCCTTGGAGGCTGAGGCAGGTAGATTGCTTGAGCTCAGGAATTTGAGACCAGCCTGAGCAAGAGCAAGAACCTATATCTACAAAAAAAGAGGAAAAACTAGCTGGGAGTTGAGGTGTGCAACTGTAGTTCCAGTTACTCAGGAGGATGAGGCAATAGGATTGCTGAAGCCCAAAAGTTTGAGGTTATTGTGAGCTATAATGCCACCGCACTCTACCCAGGGCAACAGAGTAAGATGAAAGAAGAAAGAAAGATAGAAAGAGAGAGAGAGAGAAAGAGAGAGAGAGAGAAAGGAAGAGAGGAAGGAAAGAAATAAGGGAAAGAAGGTAAAGAAAGTAAAACGAAAGGAAAGGAAAGAAAGAAAAGTTTTAATCAGGAGAGAGACCTGCTCAAATTTGCACTTTATAGAGAGATTCAGCTGTACCAGTGTTTTCCTGTAACTGGTTTCTATCCCCTCCCAAGAAAAAAAAATTGCCAGGAGTTTTAAAAGCCAATTGATGTCATGTTGTTAGTGGTTTGGAATTGGTCATAATGGGAATATTACATTGTGGAAATGAGTAAATTCTACAAATCAGAGCTTTCTTCCTAGACAACCTACTGTTCAACACAAAAGACAATGAAGTTTATACTAACAATAAACATGCAAAACCTGATAGTTACCACCTACAATCATTCCAAAGAAAATGAAGTACTTAGGTATACACTTAATAAAATGTGTACGGAATTTGAATGCTGGAAATTATAGAATTCTGATGAAAGAAATCAAATAAGACCTAAATAAAAGGAGTGACATCTTTACTATTTCCATGGATTGAAAGACTTCTCCCTTAATTAATCTGTAGGACTAAAGCAATACTCAGAGCTGCATTATACACAGATCAGCACCAGTGTAGAACTATCCAGAAGCTGAAGGTCAAAAGTTTAGTTTATTATATCTCAAAGAAGAAGCAGTACAATTAACTAGTGTATGTGCCTAAACTGTTGACACAGTTTTGCCATTTTAATGGTAACTTGTGTATGTCAGTAGCAAAGAAGCCTGGAGAGCAAGTGGTGATGAACATTGCAAAAAGAGTTTTCCTTGTTGCGAATTGAATGTTTTTCCTTGCAAAAAGTGGTACAAAGTCTAGAAGAAGTTATATTTGGTACAAAGTCTGGTGAATATGGTGGATGACAGCATTTCCAAGTCCAGCTTTGGTAGTTTGAGGAGCATTGTTTGTGCAACATGTGGTTGAACTTGTCTAGCAAGAGGATTGGTCTGTCTCTATTGACCAATATCAGCTTTTCAATTGCCAGCATCCTCATCATTTCATCCATTGGGTTGCAGTAGATGACCACTGTAATTGATTGGCCAGGTTTAATGAAGCAGTAGTAGATATTCCCAGCACTGGACCACCAAACAGACACCATTATCTTTTCTTTGATGAATATCTGGTCCTGGATTGTGTTTTGGCACTTCATCTTTATCTGACCATTGTGATGTCCACTTGCAATTGTCAAGAAGAATCCATTTTTTATTACACATAACAATAAAGTGTAGAAATGGTTCACCATTATGTTGTGACATCCAAGAAAGGCAAACTTTGAGATGATTTCTCATCTGATGCTTGTTTAATTCATGCAGTAGCCATCTATTCAGCTTCCTTACCTTGCTTATCTGTTTCAAATGGTCCAGTATGTTGGAATAGTAATGTCAAACTTTGCTGCTAATTCACACATAGATTGAAATGGATTCACTTTCACTACAGTTGTCAGCTCATCATTATCCACCTTGGACTTGGATCGCCTGCATGGCTCAGTTTTAAGATTTAAATCACCAGAACAGAACTTCTCAAATGTACTGCACATTTATTAGCTAATCCTTCCTAAACACTTCATTTATATTTTGAGCTGTCTGCAGTGTACTGGTTCCATGGTAGAACTCACATTCAAAAATAACACAAATTTTTTACTTATCCATGGTTTCGCAAAAATTATTGTAAAAAAAAAAATCTTTGAAGGATCATTGCAAGCCACAGTGTGTGTTTGAAATAATGAGGATGTACCTTTAGGATAAAAAAGAAATGTCAAAGTGAAATGTCCATTCACACATCCAATAAAGAAGTAGTACCTAGAATATGATCAATAGCTCTCAAAACCCAACAGTAAAAACCCAAACAATTAGTTTAAAGAATGAACAAAAGACATAAACAGATACTTAATTTAAGAGGATATAGAGATAGCAATTAGAAGCACACAAAAAGATGGCCACTAGTGAAATTCAAATTAAAACCACCATGAAATATCACTACAGACTTATCAGAATGTCTATAATAACAATGTGGCTAAGTACAGTGGCTCATGCCTGTAATCCTAGCACTTTAGGCGGTGCCTGTGGCTCAGTAGGTAGGGTGCCAGCCCCATATACGAAGGGTGGCAGATTCAAACCCGGCCCCGGCCAAACTGCCACAAAAAATAGCTGGGCGCGGTGGCTCACTCCTATAATCCCAGCACTCTGGGAGGCTGAGGTAGGTGGAACGCTTGAGCTCACAAGTTTGAGACCAGCCTGAGTAAGAGCAAGATCTTGTCTCTAAAAAAAAATAAATAATAATAAAAAGCTGGGCTTTGTGGCAGGCACCTGTGGTCCCAGATACTTGGGAAACTGAGGCAAGAGGATAGCTTGAGCCCAAGAGTTTGAGGTTGCTGTGACCTATGACACTACAGCACTCTACCAGGGGCAAGAAGTTGAGACTCTGTCTCAAAAAAGAGAGAGAGAAAGAGAAATAACTGTGATGATGGAACTGTTCCGTCTCTTATCTGTGGTGGTATACACATGAACCTACACATGTGTCTGTGTGATAAGATTGTATAGAATCTCTCATATATACAAACACACACACATATAATGAGTTTTAGCAAACCAGAAAATCTGGATAAAATCAGTGGATTATATCCATGTTGATATCCAAGATATTAACATGGGAAGCTGAGGCAAAATGGTACTATTATACTATAGTTTTGCAAAATGTTACCATTGAGGGTAACTAGACAAACTGTACAAGAGACCTCTCCGTATTATTTTTATTTCTTTTTTTAAATTTTGATATAAGGTCTTGCTTTGTCACCTAGGCTGAAGTACAGGGGTGTCATCATAGCTCACTGTAGCCTTGAACTCCTGGGCTCAAGTTATCCTCCCACCTCAGCCTCCCCAGTAGCTGATACTACAGGCATGGTCTCCCAAGTCCAGATCTCTCTTATTATTGCTTATAGTTCTTATGTGAATCTATAATTATGTGCAAGTATTTTTTTAAAGTTTTATACAAAAACTAAATTGGCTGGGCATAGTGTCTCATGTCCGTAATCCTAGCAGTCTGGGAAGCTGATGCAGGAGGGTTTCTTGAGCTCAGAAGTTTGAGACCAGTCTGAGCAAGAATGAGATCCCACCTCTACTAAAAATAGAAAAATTGTTCGGGTGTTATGGTGGGTGCCTGTAGTCCCAATTACTTGGGAGGCTGAGGCAGGAAGGTCATTTTAACTCAGGAGTTTGTGATTGTTGTGAGCTATGATGAAACCATGACACTCTAGCCTGGGCAACAGAGTAAGACTGTCTGTAAAAAGAAATTTAACTAAATTTAATAAGAATGCTACTGCTTTGTCATGTATTATGGTCTGATCTATGACAAGGTGATCAATAATAACTATATTTTTATGGAAACAAGGAAAAATATATAAGTCTATTTCTCTCTCTCTCTCTGTATACACACACACACACACACACACACACATAGTACATACACATACACATACATACATATTATACTGAGTGAAAAAAGTCAATCTCCAAAGGTTATACACTGTTTGATTTGATCAAACATTTTGAAAGAAAACATTTTATAAATGGAGGAAAGAATAGTAGTTGCCAGGGGTTAAGGATGGGAGGGGAATATTATAGATAGATAGATAGAAAACAAACAGAGCTCCCACAAACTCACTTGCTAGATGAGAATACCGTGTTAAGACAAAGCACCTTCTCCAAGCCATTTGGGTTGAATTCAGGGTGCATCTCTTGTATCCTCAACCAAATGAATTTTAAACTACTGATCCTGTTTATACCAGGAACAAAATGAGTGTAACCCTATGTTTCTTTCTTTTTCTTTTCTTTCTTTTCTTCTTTCTTTCTTTTTTTTTTTTTTTTTTTGAGACAGCATCTGGCTCCATCACCGGGGCAAGAGTGCAGTGGTGCAACAATAGCTCACAGCATCCTCAAACTCATGGGCTCAAGAAATCCTCCTTCCTCAGCCTCCTGAGTAGCTAGGATTACAGGTGCACACCATCATGCCTGACTGGTTTTTAAAAAGCTCTTGTAGAGACAAGGTCTTGCACTGTTGCCCAGGCTGATTTCACATTTCTGGCCTCAAGCAGTCCTCCTGCTCAGCTCCCAAAGTGGCTAGGATTAGAGGCATGAGCCACTGAACAAGGGCCCATATTTAAAATTTTAAGGCTATCTGGAATAAGTAATCTTCAAAACATTCTATAGTATTGCCAGGTAACTGTAGACTTTCGTGCTCAGAGAAGTTAAGTGGGTATTGTCACTCTCAACTTCAGCCTATAAACACTCATCAGCACTGGAAATTTAGTGAGATTATATGTCTTAATATGCTCTAAAACTAAGGAAGTGGTACTGTTCTTATTAGAAGCCCAAACTAATTCTAGGCTACAGAGAGTGATATAGGTCATTGGGCCAGGCGTAGTGGCTCATGCCTGCAATCTTAGCATTTTGGGAGGCCGAAGTGGGTGGATTGCCTGAATTCAGGAGTTCAAGACCAGCTTGAGCTAGAATGAGGCATTATCTCTAAAAATAGCTGGGCGTTGTGGCAGGTGCCTGTAGTCCCACTCACTGTGAGGCAAGAGAATTGCTTAAGTCCAAGAGTTTGAGGTTGCTGTGAATTATGACACTACAGCACTCTACCCAGGGCAACAAAGTGAGACTCTGTCTCAGAAAAATATCTGTATGTAGGTCATGGATGTTAAAAATGAAGGGCTTTTTGAATAGCCAAAACAATGTTGAAAAAGATGTGTCACATTTCTTGATGGCAAAACTTACTATGAAGTTACAGTAACCAAAACTGAGTGTTACCAAATCTAGATAGATATCTAGATTAATGAAATAGAATTAAGAGTTCAGAAATAAACATATATATATATATATATATATATATATATCTATATATATATCTGGTAAAGTGATATTCAACTAAGGTGACAAGATCATTTAATGGGGGAAAGAATAGCTTTTTCAACTAACGTTTCTGGGAGAACTAAATATCTATGTGGAAGAAAAGAAAAATTGGATTGTTATCTTATACTATATACAGAAACTAACTAAAAATGGATCAAAGACCAACATAAGAACAAAAATAAGAACTAGAACTATAAAAAACTATGAAGAAATTAAATCTTAAGGACCTTGGATATGACAGTGGTTTCTTAGATATAACATCAAAAGCACAAGCAACTAAAGAAAAAATTGATAAATCAGATCTCATCAAAATTAAAAATTTTGAACATAAAACATGATGACCAGTAACACGATGGTCATTCGTGTGTCAAAAAAGAAAAAGACATCATCAAGAGAGTGAAAAGAAACTCACAGAATGGGAGAAATATTTTCAATTCATATATCTGATAAGGAATGCTAGTCCCTTATCAGATACAGGCACAAGCCCAGTGCTTTTGGAGGCCAAAGTAGGAGGATTGCTTGATCCCAGGAGTTTGAGGTTACAGCAAGCTATTATTGTGCCCCTGCACAACAGCCTGGGTGATAGAGTAAGATGCTGTCTCAGAAAGAAAGGAGGGACAAAAAAAATGAATAGAATACTATGCTGCCATAAAAAGATGGAGACGTCTCATCTTTTATGTTTACCTGAATGGAGCTGGAACACATTCTTCTTAGTAAAGTATCTTAAGAATGGGGAAAAAAAGTATCCAATGTACTCAATACTACTATGAAATCAATAAATAATCACCTACAACAAACCAAAAACTATCTGGGATGTTGCGTGACCAGAGACGCGAGGGGCTATAGCTTTACCTCAGGTGTAGATCCGCAATGCAATGTTAAGAAGGGCAAGAAGCAGGCTACAGCTCTTTTTCGGCAAATAGCCGATTAACTTTATTTCTCACTACCTTATATACTTTTGCAGTCATGTGCACACTTAAATCTGTGATTTACAATATTCATTATTTGACTTTAAACTCAAGTGGCAGATATCCTGTCCCAGAAAACAACACAATACTCTTCTACTTTTAGGTCTTAAAAAATCTACATAAAATAAGAGAGACAGAGCTATAGGAGAACTATTTCCTCATGTACTTAACAAGCTAACCTTAAATGGGTCTTTGACTTTGTTTCTTCACAGTGCTAAGATCTAACAAATTTTGTCAAATGCCAAGACATTTTGTCAACCTCTGGATCAAGCCTCCAGGCAAGAACCTAGGAGACAATGGCTGCAAAAGCTTCAAAGTATCTGTTCCCGGATGACCAGAAAACAGTCTTTGTATTTGCCTGAGGGTTGCCCAAATCTATTGCTTTTTCTGTGAAGGCAAGAGCCAGT
>CAUYON010137730.1:0-13029 GCA_963573935.1 Arctocebus calabarensis | reverse complement strand
TTCGAGTCTGTAATTTATCCTAAACACTATTCTCTGGGTTAGCTTGCTAGTTTGTAAGCTGACTAGCTTTTCCTAAACTCCTGAATTGAAGACAAAGATGAATTTCCTTTACAGGATAATAGAGATGTAACATTCAAGGTTCAACTCAGGAAGCAAAGCCACATGGGTCTTATGCAATAAGGGATTTATTACAGGCCTAAGAAGTCTGAGAATATTTGAAGCAGGTCAAGAAGTGGAGATCAAAAGAAGAGTCAGAAGATCAGAGAAAATCACTCCCCAGGTTTCTGCAGCACCGAAGCCTACATGGATAGGTGGGAAATCAGGCAGGACCAACTTCAGGAAAGAAATTGCAGAGAGGGCTCGGCACCTGTGGCTCAATGGGCTAAGGCGCCAGCCATGTACACCTGAACTGGCGGGTTCGAATCCAGCCTGGGCCCGCCAAACAACAATGATGGCTGCAACCAAAAAATGGCCAGGCATTGTGGCGGACGCCTGTGGTCCCAGCTACTTGGGAGGCGAAGGCAAGAGACTTGCTTGAGCCCAGGGATTGGAGGTTGCTGTGAGCTGTGATGCCACGGCACCCTATCCAGGGTGACAGCTTGAGGCTCTGTCTCAAAAAAAAAAAAAGAAAGTTATAGTTAGGATTATAGACATGATCAACTGTACAAGGAGCAGCCCTAGCAAACATTTAGAAAAACTTGTTTTCCCTAACAGAATTGCTGACTAAGAGAGGCATGCTGAGATAGTGGCCCTCTTAGTCCTAAACCCCAGGACATCAAAACAGGTATTTTCTATTCATGCCATGACGCAAGGGTTGGGAAGTACTTGTCTATTATATCCCACTATTGAAAGAATATTGTGATATGAAATGGAAGTTGTGTTTTAGATTATTCTGGAGAAGTGTGTGTGTGAGATGTATATAGAGATATCTAAATGTAGATATGTAAACAAATATGGATTAATAGCTTTGATTCTCAACCTTTTTTCTTTTGCAGTACCATTTGCATGTACTGTACTTCACAAGTAACATCAAGGCTTTTTTGAAAAATTGTATAGGGTTTAAAAAATCTAATTGTTTACTTTATTGGGATTTGACCACTAAAGTTTCACCAGTTAAGACTATTAAAATTACAAAATATGAGTTGATCAAAATAGAAATTCTTAATAGTGAAAGACTTAAAGATTAAGGGAAAAAGAATGTCCTTTTTCAGAGATGAGGAGTAGGGTAGAAGGAGGAGGAATTGCTATGACTCCATTAATTTCTGTGCTCTATGTGATTTAAGTGTAAGATGTCTGCAAAAAGTGAAGTGTTTATATCTTGTAATTATCAGATATAAGAATGTTTTCCACTTTTGAAGAACTTTTCTATTTTTATCAAATTGAAGCAATGTTGAAATCATACTTTTTACAACATACCTAAAAAGCTCAATTAATATTTTAAAATTTCCTAATATTTTAGGTTGCGGAAGTTTTACAAGTACCTCCAATGAGAGTATACGAAGTAGCAACATTTTATACAATGTATAATCGAAAGCCAGTTGGAAAGTATCACATTCAGGTCTGCACTACTACCCCTTGCATGCTTCGGAACTCTGACAGCATACTGGAAGCAATTCAGAAAAAGCTTGGTATGGGATACATTATATTGTAACTTTGATAAAAAGTAAAATCATCTGTATAGATTTGACATATTTCTATCTTCTTGGTGTTTCTAACTTCCCCCAGCTTCTTGGATCAAAGCTGTTATCTGTTATCATTTCTTTCTAATCATTAAGTTTGTTTGAAAAGCTTCTAGAAGTTAAAATTTTCAGCGTTTAGGGCGTCGCCTGTGGCTCAAAGGAGTAGGGCGCCGGCCCCACATACCGGAGGTGGTGGGTTCAAACCCAGCCCCGGCCAAAACTGCAAAAAATAAAAATAAAAATAAAAAATTTTCAGCGTTTAAAAATTGTTTCACTTACTGTGTGATAGCATGTGACATATAAAAAATGACTATTATTATGCATATATTCTTCCACAGCAGCCGTGGGACAAGTAAGAGTATAGTAAGAATATGCTTCAGGAAGGGGCATTTGAAATAGGTGGTTTTTTGTTTTTTTTTTTTGTTTTGTTATTTTTTTTTTGAGAGACAGGGTCTCATTTTGTTGCCCTCGGTAGAGTGCTGTGGAGTCACACAGCTCACAGCAACCTCCAACTCCTAGGCTTAGGTGATTCTCTTGCCTCAGCCCTGTGACTAGCTGGGACTACAGGTGCCCGGACACAATGCTGAGCTATTTTTTTTTTTATTGCAGTTTGGCCGTGGCCGGGTTTGAACCCCCCACCCTCGGTATATGGGGCCGGCACCCTATCGACTGAGCCACAGGCACCACCCAAAATAAGTGTTATTATATAATAGTAGCATTTAAAAAGTAAATGGGGATTTTTCCATATAAAATGCCTTTGCTGCATTTATACCTACAGATGTCAAATGCAAAAAAAGGACTTATCCTTTAATTTTGTTATTAAGTATACAGTTCTTGCATGTTGTAAAAATAGTTGGGTAGTATTGAAGTATTTGAACAGAAAGTCAGCTCAAAATCCTACTACTGAGCTCTAATGTATAAATTCTGATAACAGTTGGGTGTATTGCAGAGTTTATATCATATTGATTATTAAATACAAAAATATACTGTGTCTATGTTTGCTTTCTATACTTAGACTATCTTTCTATAGCACAATATATGTCTGCTTCATTTTTCTATTATAAATTAAATTACTTTGCAATTACTTTCATGTGCATAACTTCTTTGCATACTTGTCCTGTTAAATACTGATGTTATTTACAAGAAGTAGAATTGATGGGTTAGACTTTATCATATTTTTCCAGATTGCCTTCCTTAAACATATGAGAGTGCCCATTTTCTTCACAACCTTAATAATTTTTGACATTAGGTATTTTCTGAGTTTTTGCTAATCATATAGTGTGACTGATTTTAGTTTAATTTTCAGAATCAAAATGAAAATATAGTCTGATGCACTGCTATATAATAGCAAACACTAGAGATGGGTTTGTTGAAATTTGATTGTTTTTTAAAGGAAGACATTTGCTTAAATCCTTGAATGGGCTGTGCCTCATGCCTGTAATCCCAGCAGTCTGGGAGGCTGAGATAGGTGGATTGCTTGAGCTCAGGAGTTTGAGACCAGCCTGACCAAAAGTGAGACCCTTTCTCTAAAAATAGCTGGGCGTTGTGGCAGGCACCTGTAGTCCCAGCTACCTAGGAGGCTGAGGCAAGAGATCACTTGAGCCCATGAGTTGGAGGTTGCTGTGAACTACAATGCCATGGCACTCTATTAAGGGTGACTAAATGAAAAAAAAAACAAAAGAAGATGAAAAGAAATAAAAACCAGCGCAGTGGCTCACGCCTGTAATCCCAGCACTCTGGGATGCCAAGGCAGGCGGACTGCCTGAGCTCAGGAGTTCAAGACCAGTCTGAACAAAAGTGAGATTCCCTGTCTCTAAATAAATAGCCGGGCATTGTGGCAGGTGCCTGTAGTTCCAGCTGCTCAAGAGGCTGAGGCAAGAGAATTGCTTGAGCCCAGGAGTCTGAGGTTGCTGTGATCTACGATGCCATGGCACTCTATTGAGGGCAATAAAGTGAGACTGTTGCAAAAAAAAAGGAAAAGCAATCTTTGCATGCTCTAATTACATAAAGAATTTTCTTTTTTAAAGAAATGTAATACTCTTAAATACTTAACTGTATATCTCTATAATATATTATGGGTTTTCTTTTTCTTAAACTGCATTTCTGTTACACTATAACCTGGTCCTAATGGAGATTATTTATGTTTTTAGGAATAAAGGTTGGGGAGACTACACCTGACAAACTTTTCACTCTTATAGAGGTAGAATGTCTGGGGGCCTGTGTAAATGCACCCATGGTTCAAATAAATGACAACTATTATGTGAGTATTTTATTTAATGTAAGTTTAAGTTATATGTCATATTTAAAATACCTTAAATACTGATTTTGTGTCCTGTAGCTGTAAGTTTCTGAATTGGCTCATTTAGAAGAAGCTGTTGGCATAAATACCCAGGTTTTTAAAAAACTAAATGTGTTTTCTTTCTTTCTTTCTTTTTTTTTTTTTTGCAATTTTTGGCCAGGGCCAGGTTTGAACACGCCACCTCCAGTATATGGGGCCAGTGCCCTACTCCTATGAGCCATAGGTGCCGCCTTAAATGTGTTTTCATCTAAGTCTAGAGGATGACAAAATTTTTAAACTTCTAAATTATGATAATAATTTTACATGTTAGTATACAAAATTCCCTTGGCATGGCAACTATGAAGACTTAACAGATAAGACTTAACATTTTGCCACATTGTACTTCAGATATTACAATTACCATTGTCATCATTTATAGAAATAAGCTGGCTATATGGTGGAGCACCCCCATCCTAAATCTTTTATCACCCTGGATAACCATTATCATAAATTTAATGTGTATTCGTCTCATACATGCTTTTAATTTTTTTTTTCTATATATGTATGCAGCCAGACTAATAGCACTTGTTTTAAAAATTATTTATAGAGATGGTATCACACCTCTTAGTACTACTTTAGCTGGATTTCATAAGTTTTGCTTTTTTTTTTAACTGAGCACTTAAGTTTTGCATTTTGGTTTCTTCTTTGACCTTTACATTTTTTAGAAATGTTATTACTATTCAGATACGTGGCAAATTCTTAGTATTTTTTAAAAAATCACTTACCACCCTTGTTATATCATGGTCTCATTCAGGTAATCTTATTACATCATATTTCTTAGAAATTTGTTTATGGAAGTTCTTTGAGGACAGAGTGAAGTAGGTTCTTTAAGAGGGATCTGTGGCTGGGCACAGTGGCTCATACGTATAATGCCAGCACTTTGTGGAGGCCAAGGCAGAAAGGTCACTCGAGGCCAGGGATTAGAGACCAGTCTGGGCAATAGTCAGACCCCCATTTCTGCAAAAAATTAAAAAAATTAGCCAAGTACAGTGGTGGCCCAGCTAGAGCCCGGATATTGGACATTTCAGGGAGCTGTGATGATTCCATTGCACTCTGTCCCAGGTAACAGAATAAGACCCTGGATAGAGGGAAAAGAAAAAAAAGAAGGTATCTTCTCTTGCTCCTAGAAGTACCTACTGGCCTAGAAAAAACCCCTTCCCTCGCTCACTATGTCCCTTATGTCTCCTCTTATCCTCTAGTCCAAAAGTTCCAGGCTAGCAGTTTTCTTTCAGGGATAGTTTAATTTCTGATTTGCCCTTTTTTTTTTTTTTGAGACAGAGTCTTGCTCTGCTCCCCCTACTAAAGTGCCATCGCCTCAGCCTAGCTCACAGCAGCCTTAAACTCCTGGGCTCAAGTAGTCCTCAGAGGTCTCCTGCTTCAGCCTCCTGAGTATCTGGGATGATAGGTATGCGCCACCATGCCCAACTGATTTCTCTATTTTTAGTAGAGACAGGAACTTGCTTTTGCTCAGGCTGGTCTTGAACTCCTGAGCTCCAGGGCTGTCTCAGCCTCTTAGTGCTGTGATTACAGGCATGAGTCCTGGGCCACACCTCTAGTTTACTCTTATATTAAGGATATAGCATTTGGGGATCTTGACTTTGTATAGTTTCGATGGTCTGTTGTTAATAGTCTCTTGGGCTGGCTGGGGGCTTTGTCCCTTGCTCCTTTAGGCTTTGAAATCCTGAAGCCAAGTTTTGCTTGGTGTTCCATTTGTCCAAAATGTGTTTTCACTGAATTTAAATAGGAATTAGTCAAGACTTTGTAAGTAGCATTAGAAGTCTAAATGCAGCAGCCTATAGATCGATTTTTGCGAAAAGATAGAGATTGTTTCAGTTAGTAGTTAGAGCTTTGATAAGATTATGGAGAGATACTAGGTCTCTACTTACAAGTTACTAATTATTCTTTGTATCCCATCATTTTTCAAGGATATAGCATTTATTGACCATATGCCGTGCATTGTTCTAACTTACATATTTTCTCATTTAATCCTCAAAAACACACTGAAGTAGGTCTACAGATAAACTAATTTGGGGAGCCTAAATAATTTGTCCAAGATTGCTAGTAAGTAGTGGGGCCAGGACTTAAATGGAGATGTATCTCACTTCAAAGCACTACTCCGTACTGCCTCTTCAGCTACAGCTCCTGTTGCAGTTTATATTTAGCGCTATATGCTATATATAGGAATTATTCAGTTGTTGCTACCTTGGTAACTATCTTGTGAGCTGAAAGGCAGGCAGACAATAAATTAACTGGTTTTAGGGATTTATAGACTCAAACAATATGAAATAATTTCAGCATGACTGTTGTAATTTGTTTTTTTCTAGGAGGATCTGACGCCTAAGGATATTGATGATATTATTGATGAGCTTAAGGCTGGCAAAATTCCAAAACCCGGGCCAAGGTATGCTTTTGTTTATATACATATAATAAATTTTAATGGCTTAACCTACACTAATCCTTCACATAAACTTAACTTTTAAATTTCTATACTGAGGAACTTTATTTCTAAATTGATAGGAATTGTCAAGAGCTTTGGATAGTATCTAGAATAAGAATTTTTTCCCCCCTAAAACCCTATTAGATGAGCATCTGAGTATTTACAGAGAAGGAACATTTACTACAAAGAGAAATCTATTCCATTGTTTAAAAATTCATGCTGATAGAAGATTGACTCAAAGACTCTATAATTTCTCCTAAAACCCTCTAATTTCTTCCTAAAAATTTAATTCTGCCCTTTGTATCAACACAATATTTTTTGTTTGTTTGAGACAGGGTCTCACTGAGGTTGGAGTGTAGTGGTGCAATCATAGCTTTCTGTAGTCTTAAACTCCAAGGCTCAAGCGATCTTCCTGCTTCAACCTCCCAAGCAGCTGGGGCATGCGCCACAGTGCTCGACTAATTTTTCTGTTTTTTTATAGAGAGAGACTGGTCTTGAACTCTTGACCTCAAGTGATCTTCCTTCCTTAGCCTCCTAAGGTGCTGGGATTACAGATGTGAGCCACCACACTTAGCCAACCCAAGATTTGAGATCTCTTCCAAATGATAGCTGTTCAGTTATTTGAAATAGCCATTTTGTCTTCTCCATATCTTTTTCTAAGATTGACTGTTCACAGTTCTTTCAGTTTTTTTCCTTATGTAACACAACACTTTAGTCTCTGTCCTTTGTGGGTTTTCTAGTTGGCTCTAGTGACTTTAATGTGGCACTTAAACTAATCATAGTATTTGAGATATGTACTTTGTAGCAAAGAGGATTATGGGGCTGCCTCCTTTGTTGAGAATTATATTTGTAATAAGGCAGCCTAGTTACATCAACCTTATTTCAGACATATTACAGTTGATTGCATTTAATAGTCATCTAGAATGCCTACATCTTTTTATATTGATCCATTGCTTATCCAGGTTGTTCCTATCCTATAGTTGTGTCATACTAATTAACTTTTCTTTCAATTATGAAATGAACTTTTACTTCTATTTCACATCTAAGTATTTAATCACTCAAAATTCTTTAATAATACCCAGTGTATTATATATGGTTTTGGTTGTAATCCCTCTATAAATATTTTTTCTACTTAATGTCTTACAAACTTTCTCTTCTCTTCACATGTTGGTAGGTTTTTAATGGCTGTGTATTATTCTGATATTTCAAAAGAGCTATTATGTGCTCTTTATTCTCTTGTTTTAAAATACTTCTTCCTAAGTTTTATTGAAAATAATAGTTCTTGAAGTTGAATTACTAAGTATAAGTGGTTATATAGTTTCCTCTCTAGAAGTACTGACTCATCCTTCTGGCAGACTAATAACCTTACTTAATGAGACAATGAGATCAATTCAAGATAACTGAAGTTTTGTAAATACTAGCTTAGCTGGTCTTTGTTAACTATTGCTTTCTTTTCTAAGAAGCATATATGTAGGACCTTCCTAGTTGACTATCTCCCTACAGTGATCATCACCTTAATTGACCTAATTTTCTTTTTATTTCTTTTTCTCTTTTCTCTTCTTTTCTATTTTTTCTTTCTTTTTATTTATTTTTTTTATTTTGAGGCAGAGTCTTACTCTGTGCCTGGGTAGAATGCTGTGGCATCATAGCTCACAGCAACCTCACAATCTTGGTCTCAAGCAATCCTCTTATTTCAGCCTCCTGAGTTGCGGGGACTACAGGTGTTCACCACAATACCTGGCTAGTTTTTTAGTAGACAAGTCTCACTCTTGCTCAGGCTGTTTTTGAACTCTTGAGCTCACGTAATCCACCTGCTTCGGCTTCTCAGAGTGCTAAGGTTATAGACTTGACCCACCACGTCTAGGCTGACCTAATTTTCATAGACCAGACACGCACCACATGTATGCATCGTACAATAGGCCTAGTGCCTTATAATGACCACCTCTGTATGTTGACCAATTTGTTACAGTCCCTTGGGTGGTCAACTTAGAGGTTTTCCTGTATATACTACTTTCAACACCCTATGCCTATAGAAATTACTTAAAGAGTTTTGGCATTCTCTTCCTAGTTCCTCACTTTTTGGGATACACTTGCTGTTTTGTTTTTCTTTTTAAGGAGATAAAATATTTCCATTGTGAAAAATCATTCTCCTTTATGGAGGCAACTGAAGTAAAATCTTTTGTTGGTTAATATCACAGTATCTTTCTTAGCTAATGGTCCTATCCCTTACCCATCTTGCTTCAATCACAGATACCTTATCCAGAAGAGACCCTATCTTACAGTGTTTTCTACAAGCTTCAGCTCCTTTTTAGGATTTAGATGTTTTTAAATAAGTTTATGCTGTTCCTATGTTTGTGCTCAAACCCATAACTTCTTTCAACTTCTCAAGTGAAGATTTCCTCATGAAATCTATTTTGTTTCTTTAGATGGCTCCCTTTTTTCTGATTATATGTTTATAATTCTATAGTCATAGTTTTGTTGTTTAGAATCTCCTACTTTCTTTGTTAATTCACAACATGAATCCAATATTAGTCTCCTATCACACAAATAGACAGGTAGTTGCTTTGGCTACATTTATTTCACAATTTTTTTTTTAGAGTCTCACTTTGCCTCCCTCAGTAGGGTCCTGTGGCGTCACAGCTCACAGCGACCTCCAACTCTTGGGCTTAGGTAATTGTCTTGCCTCAGCCTCCTGCCACAAGAGCCTGTTTTTGTTGTTGTTGTTGTTGCAGTTTGGCGGGGGCTGGGTTCGAACCTGCCACCCTCTGTATATGAGGCTCGGCACCCTACTCACTGAGCCACAGGCACTGCCCTATTTCACATTTTTTGAGTGTCTTCTGACATTTCCTTGTCATCTTCACTTTGAGTAGACAAGGAGGAAGAAGAAGAAGTGTTGGTCTTACTGTCTCAGTGGCAGAAGCTAAACACAATCAGAATATAAGTGGACACATGCAGTACACACACCTGTGTCCACTATACGCTTTCTTAATTTTGACATTAGAAAATATTTTTATGTTGTGATTGTTCTTATTTTTGGTTAATTTAAAGGAAAATAAGTATTTTTAATTTACATATAAATAAAAAATAAAAATTTGGTTAAAGAAAAATAACTTCTAAACCTGGCTTAATACTAATAGAAGTTCTTTTTATTATAGAAGACTTAGTTTATAACTACTTTTAAATACAATTTGAATTCTTCATATTTAGTTTTATAAAGATGAGTTCTGTGGGGTTCAGGCACTATCCGAGAAGTAAAAAACATGGCTCTGCTATAGTACAGTGTGGTTATTGAGAGACGACTCTGTACAATAGTCACTTGTGTGTTTTTTAACACTAGAAGTAGGGGCAGTGGTGACTATACTGTATCTCAGCAATAATAAACAGATAAGCACTAAACTTCCATAAAATACTTTACCTTTAAGCCATAAAAGTTTACAGTAAGGGCAAGTTTTCTAGCATGCAGATGAGTTAAAATGGTGCATATACATACAGTGTTGGAATGCTTAAAAAAAATTTACTTTTTGAATTTTAATGAAGACAGCAAGATAAAGAATTAGATGGCATTTTAAACATGAGATTATCATGGAAAGTCATATTTTTGTTCATTAAGTGAAAAACCCTAGTGTAAATTATGGCTGTCAGGTGACTGCAGAGGGCTAAGTCACTGCCTCTTGTGTTCTGAGACATATTTACAGATGGGGCTAGGGGAGAATTACATTTGTAACAGGTTAAACAAAATTACATCCTTAACTGACGGATTTTATAGTTTTTATATTTTTTAATATGCATTGTGTTAGTGGCAGGGAAAGGAGAAGGTTTGCAGCCATAGTGGACCACTAGAACCCCCTTTTTCTCTCAAGTATGCCATGGGCTGGGTGTGGTACACATGCTTATAGTTCTAGCTACTGGGGAGGCTGAAGGCAGAAGGAGACCTAGAGCCGAGAGCCTCAGAGTTCAAGGCTACAGTAAGCTATGATTTTGTCACTGTATTGCAGCCTGGGTGGCAGAGCCAGACCCTGTCTCTAAAATAATAATAAAGTATGTCATGGGATTTTAATTTCATGGAACAAATTTTGGGAACCTCTGGGCTAGATTATTCTTAAAATTAGTACCATATGTGAAATGCCATAATCCTGTGAAGAACTCAGGAAGTATATATGATTAATTTTATTTATTGTTCCCAAAACTTTAGTTATTATAGTCTTCTTAAATTGGTACAGAAGGTATTAATATTAAGGAGCTTATTAATTTAAAAAGATCCATATTCATTTAAACTGATGAGAAATTTAAGATACCAAATGCTCAGTTTTTAGGAGACTTCTAAAAGGAAACATTTAAATCACATTACATTTTGATATTTTGATCAAGAGAAAAGTTGTAGACAGAGTAGTTTGAAGGAAGGGATAGCTGAAAGGTCCTCCAAAATAAATTAATTTCATTATTTCATTAGTAGTTATACCCAGTTAATACAAAAATACAGGCTGGGTGTAGTGGCTCATGCCTGTCATCCTAGCCCACTGGGAGGCTAAGGCAGGTAGATCACCTGAGCTCAGGAATTAATAGACCAGCCTGAGCAACAGCAAGATCCTGTCTCTACTAAAAATAGAAAAACTATCCAGGTGTTGTGGCAGGCACTTGTAGTCCCAGCTACTGTGGAGGCTGAGGCAAGAGGATTGCTTGAGCCCAAGAGTTGGAGGTTGCTGTGAGCTGTGATGTCACAGCTCTATACAAAGCGACAGAAGTGAGACTCCATCTCGGGGTGTGTGTGTGTGTGTGAAAAACAAAAATACAAAGTCAAATACTGTCTTTTTTTTTTTTCTTAACTAAGTATCACTTTGCTACTTACATTATAATATTAAGCATTAGGCTCTGACAGATGGTATATAATGACTGCTATTTGATCTGTTTCTATAGTGAACAAAAAGACCTACGTAGCATTGTTCATTACAATCCATTACAGTTATTTGTATTACTGTGATAACTTGCAAGATCTTATAAATGATTATCTGGTGTCATTTTCCTGTCACCTTCAACAGAAAATGATTTCCTGGTGCTCTAATTAATAGACTTATAGGATTGATAATGAAACATGAAGGGCAAAGCCAGAGGGGGTTGAAAACATATAAATAGCAAATTCTTTAGCTAAAATCTATAGCAGGAACAAGGTAAGTCAGCAGAGCAGGGAATAGTGGAAGAAGGGTTAAGTGATACGGAGTAGGTGCTGAGCTAGGCTCTAGCAACAGAGGTCAGGCAGGGCAGAGGTGAGCAATTATCCTGAAAGTATGTGTGGGGGTGAAAAAAAGCCAGACAGGTTCTTCTACCTCTGCTCTGACTCTCTTCACAAATTCTTCCATCAGAGCCTGTTCTTATTTTCTGTTTATGTCTGTGGTGGCCACCCTGGTCTGAAATCATTTTTCAAAAAATTGCTACTACTTACATAGCCTTAAAAAACCATAAATCAAATAGATTCTTACTTCACTACTTCTAAGGGACATTCTCCGAAATCTTATATCTCAAAGAATTCTGTTACTTCTAAATACAGAGCATAAATGTGTGTGTTTCTTCTATCCACTGTGACAGTGGATCTCAATCTAAATAAACTTCAAGTATAAAAAGAATAAATGTAGTGCTGTGGTTTATTAAAACAGGTTTTTAAAAAATGTTCTCTCGGGTTGGGTTTTATTTTCACCTTAGTTTTTTACTCTGATCTTTGGCAGATGCTGAATTCTCCAAACCTTGCTTTCTGTAGCTTAAAATAAAGCCAGTATCACTTATCTCATAGCATTGTTTTTTCTTTCTTTCTCTCTCTCTCTTTTCCTTCCTTCCTTCCTTCCTTCCTTTCCTCCCTCCCTCCCTCCCTCCCCTCCCCCCTCCTTCCCTCCCTCCCTCCCTTCTCCCTTCCTTCCTTGCCCTCGGGTAGAATGCCGTGGCATCACAGCTGACAGCAACCTCCAGCTCTTGGACTTAGGACTTAGGCTATTATCTTGCCTCAGCCTCCCGAATAGTTGGGACCACAGGCACCTGTCACAACGCCCAGCTATTTTTTTGTTGCAGTTTGGCTGGGGCCAGGTTTGAACCCACCCCCCTCAGTATATGGGGCCGCTCCCTACTCAATGAGCTACGGGCGCCGCCTGGCATTGTTGTAAAAATTAAATGAGCTAATGTATGTATATTGCTCAGTAAATGGGAACTAATATTAGTGCTATTTTTATATTTCATACATAGGAGTTTTGACATGTCTTTTCATATTTAACTTTAGGAATAGAAAATTTAGTAGCAGTTAGTATGTGTGAATTAAATAAAACATGCTAGTTCTTGAGGGACAAATAAATAGTTACTTAACTGGGTTGTTATGAAATAATTTTTTTTAACTAAAAATGTACAAATGTTAATCATTAACTTAATATTCCTTGCTTTTATTTTAGGAGTGGGCGCTTCTCCTGTGAGCCAGCTGGAGGTCTTACCTCTTTGACTGAACCACCCAAAGGACCTGGCTTTGGTGTGCAAGCAGGCCTTTGACTTTCATTTACCTGTAAATATGTCTCTGGAGAAATAAAATATAAACTTCCCAGCTA
>CAUYON010137729.1:0-38996 GCA_963573935.1 Arctocebus calabarensis | reverse complement strand
CCCACCAAACAACAATGACAGCTGCAACCAAAAAATGGCCGGGCGTTGTGGCGGGCGCCTGTAGTCCCAGCTACTTGGGAGGCAGAGGCAAGAGACTCGCTTGAGCCCAGGAATTGGAGTTGCTGTGAGTTGTAATGACATAGCACTCTATCCAGGGTGACAGCTTGAGGCTCTGTCTCAAAAAAAAAACAAAAAAAACGCTTTTTCTTCACCTATTGAGAGGATTGTATGGTCTTTGTTTTTGATTCTGTTGATTCTGTTGATATGATGAATTACATTTATGGACTTGCATATGTTAAACCAACCTTGCATCCCTGGGATGAAACCTACTTGATCATGATGTGTGACTTTTTTTTTTTTTTGTAGAGACAGAGACTCACTTTATCACCCTCGGTAGCATCACACAGCTCACAGCAAACTCCATTTCTTGGGCTTAGGCGATTCTCTTGCCTCAGCCTCCCGAGTAGATGGGACTACAGATGCCTGCCACAATGCCTGGCCATTTTTTTGTTGTAGTTTGGCTGGGGCTGGGTTCGAACCTGCCACCTTCAGTATATGGGACCTGTGCCCTACCCACTGAGCCATAGGCGCCACTCCTAAAGCTATTATTCTTTAAAGATAAAGAAGAAACCTCCAAGCAAAAGAGGTCTCCAAGCAAAGATCAAATAATGGACATACTAAAAGAATTAGACTAGTGACATACTTCTCAAAAACAACATACAAAGCAGAATTTTCAAACTCAAGAAAATACATTATGAAGCAAGGATCTCCTGCTTCATTATGTCCATACTTTCCTTAAATACTGTGAGCTTGGCTCGGCACCTGTGGCTAAATGGGCTAAGGCACCAGCCACGTACACCTGATCTGGTGGGTTCAAATCCAGCCCAGGCCCGCCAAACAACAATAATGGCTGCAACCAAAAAAAAAAAAAAATGGCCGGGTGTTGTGGTGGGCGCCTATAGTCTCAGCTACTTGGGAGGCAGAGGCAGGAGACTCACTTGAGTCCAAGAATTGGAGGTTGCTGTGAGCTGTGACGCCACAGCACTCTATCCAGGGTGACAGCTTGAGGCTCTGTCTCAAAAAAAAAAAAAATACTGTGAGCTTTCTCTTTGTCTGTCTTTTTCTGAGACAAGGTCTTACTCTGGTGACCAGGCTGAATGGCCTGATTGTAGCTCACTGCAGCCTTGAACTCCTAGGCTTCAATGATCCTCCCACTTCAGTCTCCCAAGTAGGTAGAACCACAAGTGGAATCACAATTTCTGGCCCTTTACGCATAATCATAATATTTATAATAGTCCCCTTTAAAGACTTTACCTTAAAGTTAACGTCATTAGCTCTCCAGAGTCTGGATTTATTTCTACTGACTGATTATCCTGCTGGTTATGGATCACATTTTACTTTTTCTTTCTATGTCTAAATTTGACTAATATAAAGTTTACATAGTTGAGTGACTGGATTTTGTTATATTCCTTTAAAGAGGTTTGGTTTGTTCTGACAAGTAGAAAAATAACCTGAAGTTCACCATAATCCTTTTGAGGTATATTTTAAGCTATGTTAGGGTAAGTCTGGAGTAAACTTTATTCTGGGTTTTCATTCTTACCAGGAATAATATTGCCCCCAAAGTGGGAAGCTTATCCTTTTAACATATAAGCACAGATATATACACTACATGTACATATAATAGTATAGTACTACATATAATGGTATAATACTATAATGGTATAATATACTACACTACACATAATAGGTGTACAACATATTCATGGTATTGGCTCAGTGCCCAAGCACAGTGGTTATGGCACTAGCCACATACACCGAGGCTGGTGGGTTTGAACCCAGCCCAGGCCAGCTAAGCAACAGTGACAACTGCAACAGAAAAATAGCCAGGCATTGTGGCAGGCACCTGTAGTCCCAGCTACTTGGGCGGCTGAGGCAAGATAATTGCTTGAACCCAAGAGTTGGAGGTTGTTATGAGGTGTGACGCCACGGCACTCTACTAAAGGTGACATAGTAAGACTTTATGTCAAAAAAAAAGCAAGCAAGCACCAGATAAATACTGAAAAGCATCAGAGGTGCAGAGTCTGGGACAAGCTGTGTGAAGTACATATCAATGTGGGCAGTGTCGTGGCTCAGTGAGTAAGGTGTTGGCCCCATATACTGAGGGTGGCAGGTTCAAACCCGGCCCCTGGCTATACTGTAACCAAAAATAGCTGGGCGTTGTAGCAAGTGCCTATAGTCCCAGCTACTTGGGAGGCAAAGGCAAGAGAATCACCTAAGCCCAAGAGCTGGAGAGTGCTGTGAGCCGTGATGCCACAGCACTCTAGCGAGGGTGACAAAGTGAGACTCTGTCTCCAAAAAAAAAAAAAAAAAAAAAACAGAAAAAACCTATCAATGCAAGAGGGATAGTTCAGCAACTGCTCTCTAATATGGAAATGGAGAAGCTTTGAAAGTCCAAAAGGATGACCTAGTACTTCTGAAGAGAATGCTAGATCCTGTTAAAGAAGTTGCATCAGGGCTCAGTGCCTGTGGCTCAACAGGCTAAAGTGCCGCCCACATACACCTGAGCTGTTGGGTTTGAATCCAGCCCGGGCCCGCCAAACAACACTGACGGCTGCAACCAAAAAATGGCTGGGCATTGTGGCGGGCACCTGTTGTCCCAGCTACTTGGGAGGTGGAGGCAAGAGACTCGCTTGAGCCCAGGAATTGGAGGTTGCTGTGAGCTGTGATGCCACAGCACTCTACCCAGGGTGACAGCTTGAGATTCTTTCTCAAAAAAAAAAAAAAAAAAAAAGAAGTTGCATCAGAAGAAATAGCAAAATTCCTGGAACTGCATTTGGAATCTGTAGAAGAACTTAAGAAACACTTTAATGATAAAGAGACTTTATTACAGCCTCCTTTGACCAGAATGATTCCTGGTGGAGCATTTCATACTACTGAAGCTAAAGCTACTATTCAGAGTCTGAGTTAGATACATAGATTGCCTGAAATTCCTTGAGATCAAATGCTGCAGAAGACCAGGTGCCCTGAAATCCTAGCACTCTGGGAGACTGAGGTGTGTGGATTGCCTGAACTCAGGAGTGTGAGACCAGCCTGAGCAACAGTGAGATCCCGTCTCTAAAAAATAGCTGAGTGTTGACTGGGTGCGGTGGCTCATGCCTATAATCCTAGCACTCTGAGAGGCCAAGGTGGGTGGATTGCTGGAGCTAACAAGTTCGAGACCAGCCTGAGCAAAAGTTGTCTCTACTAAAAAAAAATAGAAAAACTGAGGCAAGAGGATTGCTTGAGCCCTAACTGGAGGTTTCCATGAGCTATGGTGCCATGGCACTCTACTCAGGGTGATAGCTTGAGACGGTCTCAAAAAAAAAAAAAGCTGAGCATTGTGGAGGGTGCCTATAGTCCCAGCTACTTGGGAGGCTGAGGCAAGGGGATTGCTTGAGCCCAAGAGTTTGAAGTTGCTGTGCTGTATGATACCTCTGCACCCTACTGAGGGTGACAAAATAAAACTCTGTCTTTAAAAAAAATTATGCTGCTCAGCTTGGCGCCTGTGGCTCAACAGGCTAAGGTGCTAGTCACGTACACCTGAGCTGGTGGGTTTGAATCCAGCTCGGGCCCACCAAACAACAATGACGGCTGCAACCAGAAAATGGCCGGGTGTTGTGACGGGCACCTGTGTTCCCAGCTACTTGAGAGGTGGAGGCAGGAGACTCGCTTGAGCCCAGGAATTGGAGGTTGCTGTGAGCTGTGATGCCACAGCACTCTATCCAGGGTGACAGCTTGAGGCTCTGTCTCAAAAAAAAAAAAAATTGTGCTGCTGGGCATCACCTTTGGCTCAGGGGGTAGGACGCAGGCCCCATATACCAAGGGTGGTGGGTTCAAGCCCAGCCTCAGCCAAATTGCAACAAAAAAATAGCTGGGCATTGTAGTGGATGCCTGTAGTTCCAGTTACTCTGGAGGCTGAGGCAAAAGAATCACCTAGATTGCTGTGAGCTGTGAAGTCACTGCACTCTACTGACGGCAATAAAGTGAGACTCTATATCTACAAAAAAAAAAAAAACTGCAGAATAATGAGAAACCTTAGAAGACGATCTAATTGACTTAACCAACTGGTCACTTACTTCTCTTAGTAAATTCTCAGCAGGAAAAGATTAACAGCATTGTAGACCATGTCAACAGTGCTGCTGTGAATGTTGAAGAAGGAACCAAAAACTTGGAGAAGGCTGCAAAATACAAGTTGTCTGCTCTGCCTGTGGCAGGTGCATTCATCCAAGGAGCAGTGGGTGTGGGGGATCCTGCTGGCCTCCTTACAGGCTTTAGAGAGGCAGGAATAGCAGGTGCACTTGGTGGTGGGGTGCTGGGCTTCGCAGGTGGAAAACTGATACAAGAAGGAGACAGAAAATGATGAAGATTGCTTCCAGCTGTCCAGATCTTCCCAGCCAAATGGACAAAAAAATGTAGTCAAAAACCAAACTTTAGTATTATTGGCACCACCATGTCTATCCCAATGAGGACCTTTGCTGCTGTTAGACACTCAGTCAGCTTTTGGAACAAAAATATATCAGGATAGTGGCTATAGCTGGATGCAGTGGTGTGTGCCTGTAGTCCCACTTACTCAGGAGGCTGAGACAGGAGGATCACTTGTGTCCAGAAGTTCTAGGCTGGAGTGCACTATGCTGATTGGGTTTCTGCACTAAATTTGGCATCAATGATGCCTGGGAGCAGGGGGCCACCAGGTTGCATAAGGAGGAGTGAACTAGCCCAGGTCAGAAATGGAGCAGGTCAAAACTTCTGTGCTGATCACTAGTGGGATCACGCCTGTGAATAGCCACTGCACTCCAACCTGGGCAACATAGCAAGACCCCATCTCTAAAAAAAAAGAAAAAGATATTGGATATAAATTCTCAAGTGGAATTGGATTGTGATAAGTGGACCTATTTTGTTGTTTGCTGGAGTGTTAATAGAGATGTTAGAAATTGAGGAGCTTGGGCTGAAGATGCATAATGTCTATCAGGTAAAGCTTGAAGACTGGAAGGGTGATTCCTCCCGATTTGTTCTTATTCCTGAGTAATGTCTTGGCTATTCGAGGTTTTTTTCTCTGTTTCCATATAAAATGAAGTACTAATTTTTCCAGGTCTTTAAAGTATGACAGAGGTGGTTTAATAGGGATTGCATTAAATCTGTAGATTACTTTATGTATTATAGACATTTTAACAATGTTGATTCTTCCCAGCCACGAGCATGGTATATTTTTCCATTTGTTAACATCATCAGCTATTTCTTTTCTCAGAGTTTCCTAGTTCTCTTTAGGAAATTTCTTTACTTCTTAAGAAATAGTTTTTCTGATGTGTAATTTATATATAGTAAAAATGCCCCTTGCATACTATCCAGTTCCCTGAGTTTTGAGAAGTAAGTATAGTGTGGATATACCGAAGAGCCTTGGACCTGCAGTCTGTTGTTGCAGTAGAGATGGCTGTATACAGGGGCCCCTGGAGCACTTAGGTCCACCTGTCTAGGATCACAGGTTTCTGAGCAAGTGTCAGCAGGTGTCTCAAGAAAAGCTTAGGACCAGTCACAGCTCAGCAGGAACCAGTTTCAGGATGAGGGCCACAGTGTAGCTGACAGGAGTGATGTCAGGATATCAGTAGGATCAGGGCCTCTTCCTTTTGCAAAAGGTTCTTGTGAGCCTCCTGATAGAGTATCTCTTTTAGTTTTCCTGCAAAAGGGAAGGGGTGGGAGTGGAGGAGCTCTGAGAGACTGTCCTACATCACTGAGTCATCCAAATGGGACCAGGTATACCAGCTCTTTGGAAAGTTGGATTTTGAATAGATGGCTGTTTAAAGGATTGTTAACTTGGAAAAGATAGAAACTGCTGTTTAGCAGGTCTGTATTTTCCCACTAGTAAACAGCATGGGGCTCCAAAGGATGATTAAATCAGCTGCAGAAATTAAAGAGGCTACATTTTCTTTACCTAACCAAATGTTTCAAAAATAAATTTATAATATTTTACCATTAAAAAAATTTGCCAAAGGCTGGCGCCTGTGGCTCAAAGGAGTAAGGCGCCGGCCCCATATGCTGGAAGTCATGGGTTCAAACCCAGTCCTGGCCAAAAACCGCAAAAAAAAACCAAACCAAAAAAAAGTTGCCAAAATAGATTTGTAGCATTTTTGTGTGGTAATAGGAATAATACAATAAGTTCATGGGCGAAAGGTTAGATACATGTACACTAACAGTCTTTTGTGAGTAGTGATATGGTACGTAATTTTTATTTTCTTTTTATATTTTTATGTTTTTTCCTCCCTCGAATTGTCTCAAGTTCATTATATACTTTGTAGTTAGGAGAAACAGATGCTATTAAAATTATTATTAAAAAATAATCAAACAGTGAAAGCTAATAATTTTTATTGGCTGTATTTGCATTATTACTTACCTGCATAGTATACATTTTACACATATGTTTTGATAGAATACTTTTCATAGAATTTTATATTTGGCTTTTTATTACCTAGTATTATGATCAATTTCCCCTTTCCCCAAATGATTTACAAAAGCATTAAAAATATAGCTGTATAACAGCTTTTTCATGAACCATTTCTTTTTTGCCAGACATCTATGTTACGTTAAATTTTTTACCATTTAAAAAAATGCCATACAATACATATTTCTTTGTAAGTCTTGGCATATTTGATTGTTTTCTTAGGATATATTCTTTGAAATTCCCAGTGGAATTACTGGGTCAGATAATATTTTTCAAGTTCTAGGTATCAGACAATTTCAGTGATTCTTTAGGAGTATTAATTAGGGACTGAGGTATGCTACCTGGATATAACCTTTTCATTCTACACATTTTTTTATTTCTTAACAAAACCGAGTAGCAATTAAACACATATGAGTGTACACACCCCGCTCCCCCATTCTAATTAAGACTTCCTCAGACCACACTCTCCTTAAAATTTAGGACACCTATTGTCTATATGTTTTCTTTAAAGGAAAGCTCTTCTTATTCACAGTAGTTACTCTCCTTCTATGAGTGTAACAAATGACACCAGCTAGGAATGGCGTTGGTAGTCATATCTTTAGTGGGGTCACTTTGTCCCTGGATGCTGTTATTTACCTATTGTTCCTTCTGAGTAACCCTTGACATGTTCCTCTGTGGGGAATTTATTGCTGTTTTCTCTGGCTGAAGTATGGTCCCACTTCCTTGCTGTTTAATTATTTTCTCTGTGTCTTTCCATATTTCACTCAACACTTTAAATTATCCAGTCTTTCCCTTTTGGGCCAGGCCATGTCTTTTTCTTCCTTTTCAGACACCCATTAGCATGTATAATCTAAATCAGGAATCTTTTTTAGGGGCGTGTATCTTCTCTAAGTAGAAACTTGTGGCCCACACTTCTTGGTAGAGAGCATAATAATTAATTCCTTATCAAAAGAAAAATTTAATACACACATATTGCAGAGTAGGTAAACTATTTGTACCCCTTGCCTGTTCAGATGGCACCTCCAAAGTTCAGCTTTAACATCTAGTGAAATAGAGTGTATTCAACTTTATTTATTAGCATGTTCCACTGCACATATTGTAAAGGTGCCTTTACAGTCTGCAGAAGTAATATTTCTGCTGGGAAAGACAGGGAGTGAAATGGAATGACGACTTCTATTAATGTTGAGAATCTCATTTGTTGCTTTTGTATTCCCCACGATGCTTAACTCAGTGCTGAGGACAAAACTTGCCCTTAATAAATATCTGTTCTCTGTTTGGCTATACTTCTATTTCATTGTGTTATTATAATAATGCCTTTGGTGATAATTAAGTGTTGAAGAACATCTATTATGAAATATACTTATTAATCCTTCATGTCACAGACTGACCTCGTCATTATCTCAGCATTTTGCTCGCACTGCAATTAAATCTACAATTCTTCATTTTTGAATTTGTTCCAGTGATATAAGCAATCATAACTATCAAATGTTTATATTTCTTGCAGTTAACTATAGTGACTGCACATGCATTCCTTTGTAATGATTTTCTTTGCTGCTTATAACATCATCTTTGTTTTTTCTACTGACTAGAGAAAGTTGAGACTAATGAGATGCATCACTAGAAGATTCCAAACTTCTTATAAGTTGTCTGTGAGTTCAATGTGATAAAGTAAAACAAGGAAAAAATTAAACTACTAAATCCAGTCATAAAACATGCCCATGTTCCCTCTTTCTTTTTTCATACAGATGGCAATAATAATGGCTTCTGAATTCTGGTTCATTGCCACATGTGTCAACTTTCATTAAGTTTTCTTCTCTTGTAGAAGGACGGTAATGACGTTCATCACTGACAAGGTTATTGTGAACTTTAACCTTTCCTTTAGTGAGTCTTTGAATTTTTCCCAACTCCTGTGAAATACTCAATAGAAGTTTGGGACAGTGTCTTTGACTCAAAGAGAGACAGAAAAAGAGTTGATTTGCAAGTGAATATAGAATAAGCAGTGTTAACTTTAGGATTTCCTTTTTCTGAATTTTCACTTTTGTATTTAGAACTTTTGATTTTAGAAGGAGGACTTTTCAACTGCAGTACACCCAGCTCAAGTTGCTAATGTCATCTCATTCTAATCAAATTGGAAATATGTAACAGGTTCAGTAGCCCAGAGAAAGTGCAAAATGCAGAAATTTGGAGGGTGTTTTCCTTTCTGGAGGTAAGGAAAGGAATGCTGGTTACTTTACCCCAGCTCTAGTAGGTAACAAAATTAGTTGTTGCTTTACTTTTAGCCTGTAGACAAGGCATGTTCCCTTGAAGGCTCTGCTGGCAGTTGGCAGCAGTTTCGAACTAGGGAATTACTTTCACTCCTCAAAACGGGTAAAGTGGGGACTAGAAATAGCATCAAACAAATTATCTTTAAAGTGTGTTGCTTGTGAAATAATTGATTATTTGGGGGAAATAAGCTATAGCCTGCAAGGAGTGGTAGCTAATAGCATACGCGACTCTGGAACCAGACTTCTTTCTTACATGCAGAATCTGGCTCTAATAAGGGAATACTATGAACAATGAACCGAAATGAACCGATTCCATGAAAGATATAATCTGCCAGAACTCACATAAGAGGAGACATTCTATATTATATTAGACTGTATCTGTAAAGAAATTGAATCCATAATTAACTGTGATGGTTAATTTTATGTGTAAATGAGTAGGCTGTGGGTACCCCGCTTAAATATTTTTTATGGGTGTGTCTCTGTGAGGGTATTTACAAATGAGATAAGCATTTGAATAGTTAGACTGTCTACTGGGCATCTTCCAATCAGTTGAGGGTTGGAGTAGAATAAAAGGTGAAGGAAGAAGGAATTCACTCCTTTGTTTTCCCACCTCACTGTTTCAGCTGGGATGTCTTATCTTCTGCCCTTGAACTAGGATTTACAAAATAGGTGCTCTGGTTCTCAGGCCTTCTAACTCAGACTGAGTTACACTGCCCGCTTCCTGTGTCTCCACTTTGTAGACAACAAATATGGGGTTCCTTAGCCTCTGTAATTGAGTGAGCCGGTGCCTCATAATAAATCTACACTCCCACCCCTCGTTTCAGTACTGTGCCTCACAGATAATGCACTTTTTTACAAATTGAAGGTTCATGGCAACCCTGCATCCTGCGAGTCCTTCAGTACCATTTTTCCGACAGCACGTGCTCATTTTGTGTCTCTGTGTCGCAGTTTGGTAATTCTTGCCTTATTTAAAAGTTTTTCACTATCATTATATCTGTTGCTATAATCTGTGGTCAGCAATCTTTTATATTACTATTTTGATTGTTTTGGGGTACCACAAATAGCACCATAGAAGATGGCAGACTTGATAAATGTGTGTGTTCTGACTGTTCACTAGCTGGCCGTTCCTGTGTTTCTTTCCTTCTCTCCAGCCTCCCTGTACCTTGAGATATATCACTATTGAAATTAGGCCAGTTAATAACCCTGAAGTAGCCTCTGAGTATGTATTCAAGTGAAAGGAATAGTGAAGGGAAGAGTCACATGTTGCTTTCTTTAAATCAAAAGCTAGAAATGCTTAAGCTAAGTGAGGAAGGGTCAAAAGCTAGGGTCCTTTCACCAAATGGTTAAGCTAAGTCGTGAATGCAAAGGAAACGTTCTTGAAGGAAGTTCAAAGTGCTCCTCCAGTGAACACACAAATGATAATAAGGAAAACAGCTTTATTGCTAATGTGGACAGAGTTTTAGTGGTCTGGATAGAAGATGTAACCAGATACGACGTTACCTTAAGGCAAAGCCTAATCAGAAGCAAGGCTCTAACCCCTGTTAGTTCTACGAAGGCTGAGAGAGATAAGGACGCTGAGAAGAAGTTTGAAGCCAGCAGAGGTTTGTTCCGAGGTTAAAGGAAAGAGGCTGTCTCCGTAACCTTGAAGTGTGAGGTTGAGTCTAACTGCTAATGTAGATGCTGCAGCATGTTATCCAGAAGATCTAGCTCAGACAGCTGAAGTTGACTACACTCAACAACATACTTTCAGTGGAAAGGAAACAGCCTTCTATTTGAAAAAAGATGGAATCTGAGACTTTTATAGCTAAAGAGAAGTCAATACCTGGCTTCAAAGCTGCAAAAGACAGACTCTCTTGTTAGGAGCTAATGCATTTGGTGACATTCAGTGGAAGCCAGAGCTCATTTACTATTCCATAAATTGTAGGCCCTTTAAGAATTATACTATATCTACTTTGCCTGTGCTCTATTAAGTACAACAAAACCTGGATGACAGTGCATCTGTTTAGGGCAGGGTTTCCTAAGTGTTTTAAACTCACTCTTGAGATTTACTTCTCAGAAAAAAAAATTCCTTCAAAATATTTCTGCTTGCTGATGAGATTAATTTCTTTTTTAATGCCTGCTAGCACAATATCCAATCTGCAGCCCATTGATCAAGGAGTGATTTTGACTTTTAAGTCTTATTATTTAAGAAATACATTTCATAAGACTATAACTGTCATAGATAGTGATTCATCTGAAGGATATGGGCAGAATCAGTTGAAAACCTTCAGGAAAGGATTTACTATTCCAGACTGCATTTAGAACATACAACATGGGAGGAGTATCAGTATTAAGGTGTTAGGAAGAAGTTGAGACTAATATGTAGAGTATGAAAAGAAAACTGCTGAGAGCCCTCAAGGGGAAAGATAACATGGTTCAGGCTCAGCTTTGGTACATTTCAGGTAGGCATGCTTTATTATAAATGCCTCTTAATTGTTAAGACAACTGTAGAGTCTGCTTAGGTTTCGGGAGAATTGTAGTCTTGCAGTGGTGGTTGCGGGACAATTGTATTCTTGTGGTGGTGATTGTGTGTTTTTGTGTCTATGTGTGTTTCTGTTCAGTGGTATGAGTCATCATACCTCCCATAGGGCTTTTTAAGCTTCTGGGCTACTCTGAGACAGAGTATGACGTTTTCTTTTCCAGGTGGCCAGAGCAGCCTCTGTGAAAGCGTGTGAGTAATAGTAGAAAGAAGTTAAGCAGCTTTTGACTTTGTGCTCCAGTAGTAGAATGGTAAAAAATCTTTGTTCTTCCCTCCACTAGTTTCTTGGGACAGGTAGTCTTGGTAGCCACTGACTTTTTCCATGGACTCTTGGTGCCTCTTTTGCCCAGTGCCCTCTGATACTGCCCTAGTTGAGCTGGGGGTCAGAGACTAGCCCTTTTCCTGCCAGAGTTATTTTACGAGGATTACCAGCGTATCTTTGCTTTGTTTATCTTTTATTTTTTTTAAAAATTGCAGTATCTTTAAATTTAAGTTCTTGTTTTTAAAGTTTCTTTAAATATACTCTTGCTTTTTCAGGTTCTTGTAGCTTCCTCTTGAGGAACTAGAGTTCCTAAGTTCTTACTCTCTAAGAAACTTATTCTCTAAGTTTGTACCAGAAAACGGGACAACGGCTCTGTGTAGTATGACACCCAGGCCAGACTTCAGTTCCCATTTTATGGGAGTCTCATTTCTGGTATTTTGGGGCTCCGCATACTGCATTCAGGTCCACTTCTTCCTGAGGTCTCAAGTTTTTGCCCCAACACAAATCTTCAAGGCCTGTCCTGACCCAGCAGATTTCCGGTGGATAATTACTCCCCTACTCTTTGCTTTCATGACCCTTATACTGCTATAATCACTTTTGAGAAGACAGTTGACAGTATCTTATTTTCAGTGCAAAAGACATTTGTTATCAGAAGTAGCCAACTCTGTGTTGCATAAGGAGACAGTCTGGTTCAGTAGTTTGATAACCTTCCTTACATTTTACACTTTATCATTTGCAAAGCACTTTCACAGTTGTTTTCTTGGTATACTTGCATGTGTGAGTGCATACGCACACATGGACGCGTGAGGGATAGAATTGCTGGTTCATAGAATTTGAGTAACTTTAGAAAATTGCCGATTCATTTTTTAAAAAAGTGATTTTACAGCTGTGCGTGTAGTTACAACCCAAATGCCTATCCACAACAGAATACATGAGTAAGTTGTAAGTTTTTCAGTAGAAAATTCATTCATTTCATTGCAGTAGAAATGAATGAACTACAGCCACATTTAACACTCTGTATAAATCTTACCAACAAAAGCTTGAGCAGAAGAAGCCAAATGCACAAAAGGTATATGAACTATGGTTTTATTTATTCCAGGTTCAAAAACATGTAAAAGTAAAGTGTGGTGTTAGGAGCCAAAAGAGTGGTTACCTTGAGTGGGGAAATGCAGTGACTGGAAGGGCACAAGGGACCTTGTGGGAGGCTGGTGAGGTTCTGTTTCTGGTTTCACACGATGTGCTGGTCATACGGGTGTGTTGTACACTTCATGAAAACTTATGGCGGCATATGCTTGAGATCTGTGTGTTTATCTGTTACACTTCAAAAAGTGTACATTAAAATGTTAAGTTATAGCTAATTTTATCTTATTGATAAGGGTTGGATTTATTTACTTTTGGTAAATATATAATCTTGCTTATCTGTCTGTTTAAGGACCATTTATTCTTTAATTTTCCTTCTTCATTGTAACAATGAGAACTGTTATAAATTTTATTTGTTTTATTATGTAATTTCCTCATACAAACATTGAGAGCTTCAAATTTATCTTTAAGTACTATTTTAGTAGATTCCCAAATACTTAATTAAGGGTTATAGAGCAAAACGTTCATGGCACTCCATGGCATAGCTACAGGTTAATTTAGGGCTGACTCATAAAGCTATCATTGCCATGAGGAAGACTCCTAACCCTGATCATACTGACTTGAGGCCTTTGGAGGAAGAAACTTTTAAGTATAAGCCATTGAGAGGGCCCTGCCATCCCCAAAGTGTATCTAATAGCCACCAAAACAAATAGAAAACCGAAAAACACATGAATAAAACCATACTTGGCTACAGGGAGAGGAAACACATTGAAACAGAGGTCTACAACATGACTCAACTGGAAATCCAAAATTTACTAAAAGAGTTTATAGAAGAAAAAAGATTAAAAGGCACTGATTAACTTTTGTACCTCTACAACATAGGTCCTGAATTAACTTTAACATCTGTGGAAATGTACTTTCAAGGCCTTAATTAATACTGGGGCTCTAATTACAGATCCTAGTAAGTTTAAACAAGGTAACCCTGTACAAGGAAATCCTACTGAATTTTAATAAGGTATTCACTATACTCTCAGAGAAGTTAACAAATATTAGATAGAGAACAAATAGACATGTCTCACTTTAACCTTTGGAACTATCGCCCTGTCTAAATTCCCAATGGTCATAGCACGCATTACCCTAGAATACCTTATAGTCAGCATGGATACTCTAACCCAATGAATAACGAGTTAAAATTAAATTGTATCTTTGGTACTTAAAATTGGCTTGAAAAAATGGGACTCCCTGGATCTATTTTCCATCCTTTAACTGGGATATATCCCTGATCAAAGATATACCTTTATAAGGTTCAAGCTGCTAATTTCAGAAGGTCCTGGCTGACAGTTGGGTCCATCTGTAAATTTTTACAGACTCTTGAGGGCCATTGCCAATCATCTGATGGTCTGGTTTGACCAAAGGCAGTAACAATTCCTTGCTAAGGGTTGTCCCATTTGGTATAAAAAAACCTCTTGGAATTTTTGCCTCATAGATACTCAAATTATAAATCAAGGTTGTACATGTCTCTTCACATAATATTGCTACATTACAAGGCTTCTTTATACCCTCTGGAATTCCAGATACTATTAATAGTGAACACTCATTTCACTTCTCAGAATACACAATGCCGGTGTTTTTAATGGAGATTCAACAGAACTTTTACCTCCCTTACCAGCCTCAGGCTTATAGAGCTCATAGAGCACCTTAATGGCTCACTCAGGTTCAAATTTGGCTAAATGAAGCATGGCACATTTTAGTCATTAAGCTTTACGGATGAATTTTAATTGCATTTCTGATATTTGACTGCTAATAGCTTTCAAACTTTACCATTCCCCTCACCCTCTCCTATCTGAGAAAGCTGATGAGGAAGTCTGGGTGCTTCCTCCTTTGGCACTGGTGGGAAATTCAGACTATGCAAGCCCAGACCTTGCATGTGGGAGCCCTCTCCCACCCCATCCTATAACTACACTAAAAGCCAGGCTAGCCACTTCTGCTCTTTCAAGCAGTTTTTGCACTTGCTCGAGTGCCTGTTCTTCCCAGATTCTCATTAGGTGCATAATAAACTGTTTCACCTTCTCTGTGTTGTGTAATTGGTTTCAACATCCAAACCAAATTTTGACACTGTGTGTGTGAGTCCATCCACTTCTGCCAACGTGACTACTGCATAAATATTTTCTGACATTACTTGAGAATTCCTCTAATTTAGAAGTACGTTGCTTCATTTCTAGTTGTTTTGGGAATTTTTCAAATCTATTTTTGTTACGTATTTATGTCCCAGCATAAGGTGTATTTTGCTAAATATTCCTTATGCACTTGAAGATTAATTTTGCAGTTTCTAGTGTAGGTTCTATAAATACCAGATTAATATGGTTGGAGAAAAAAATGTGCCTATTTCCTTTGCCCACTTTTTAATATGGTTCTTTGTTTTTGATGAGTTCTTTTAATTCTTTTTAGATTTTGGATGTTAGTCCTTTGTCAGGCGCAGAGTTTGCTATTTTTTTCCATTCTGTAAGTTGTCTGTTTACTTTGTTGATTATTTCTTTTGCTGGGCACAGTTTTGTAATTTCCATTTGTCTATTTTTGTTTTTGTTGCATTTGCTTTTGTGGTCTTAGTCATAAATTCTTTGACTAGACTAATGACCAAAAGAGTTTTCCTTATATTTTCTTCTAGTACTTTTACAGTTTCAGGTCTTGTGTTTAAGTCTTTAATCCATTTTGAGTTGATTTTTATACATGGTGAGAGACAGGGATCCAGTTTTCTTCTTCTGCATATGGCATTCCAGTTTTCCCTGAACCATTTATTGAACATGGTGTCCTTAATGTATGTTCTTGTTGACTTTGTCAGAGATCAGTTGGTTGCAAACATGGGGCTGTACTTCTGGTTTCTCTATTATGTTCCATTGACCTATATGTCTGTTTTTATACTAGTACTTTGCTGTTTTGTTTACTATAGCCTTGTAATATAATTCTAAGTCAGGTTAATGTGATGTCTTGAGGTTTTCTTTTCTTTTTTCTTGCTTTGGATTGAATTTGCTATTTAGGGTCTTTTTTTTATTCCATATGAATTTTAGGATTGTTCTACCTAATTCTCTAGAAAATCTTGTTGATGTTTTAATAGGGTTGCATAGAATCTGTAGATTGCTTTGGGCAGTATGGTCATTTATATATATATGTGTATTTTTTTATTATATATATGGTTTTTTTATTAAATTATGGTTGTGTACATAAATGCAATCATGGGGTACAATGTGCTGGTTTTATATACAGTTTGAAATATTTTCATTGAACTGGTTGACATAGCTTTCATGGCATTTTCTTAGTTATTGTGTACAGACATTTATATTCTCTATTTAGTTAAGTTTCACCTTCTAAGATGCACTGTAAGTATGGACCCACCAATTACTCTCCCTCTGCCCATCATTCCCCCTCCCCTCTTCTCCCCTGCCTTGCCCTTTTCCCCATATTCTTGTGCTGTAAAGTTAGTTCCTCCAGTCCATGAGAGGTTTTTCCACGTTTCATCTGTGACTTCTTTCATTAGCATTTTGTGGATTTCCTTGTAGCTATTTTTTACCTCCTGATAAAATGTAGTCCTCAGTATTTTATTTTTTGTACCTGTTGTGAATGATACTGCCTTTTTGATTTTGTTCTCAGCCAGATTGTTATTGGTATAGAGAAACTCTACTGATTTTCGTACAATGATTTTTGTATCTTCCAACTTAACTAACTTTACTTATTAAGTTAAAGAATTTTTTTGTGCAGTCAAAAGAAGATATAAGAATGTTGAACAAGTCTGTGAAAAATGAACAATACACATATCATTAATTAACAGAGAAATGCAAATTAAAGTCAACAAATTGAATATCACTTTACCCAAGTCAGAATGGCCTTTATTAAAAAGATATAAAATAACAGATATTGGCAAAAATGCAGGGAAGAAGGAACACTTACATACTCTTGGTCAGAATGTAAATTAGTACAACTGCTATGTAAAACAGCATGAAGGGGGCGGTGCCTGTGGCGTATCGAGTAGGATGTCGGCCCCATATACTGAAGGTGGCAGGTTCAAACCCGACCTCGGCCGAAGTGCAAAACAGAAAAAGAGCCAGGCATTGTGGTGGGCGTCTGTGGTCCCAGCTACTCAGGAGGCTGAGGCAAGAGAACCGCCTAAGCCCAGGAGTTAGAGGTTGCTGTGAGCTGTATGACACCATGGCACTCTACTGAGGGCGATAAAGTGAGACTCTGTCTCTACAAAAAAAACAAACAAAAAAACCAGCATGAAGATTTCTCAAACAGTTAAAAGCAGAACTCCCATGTGGTCCAACAAGCTCACTACTAAGTAGCTACTCAAAGGAAAAGAATTTATCAAAAAGAGAGCTGACCTTATATGTATACCTTGCCATTATTTTCAATAGCGAAATATGGAATCAACATGAGTGTCCAGCCACAGATGATAAGATAAAGACAATGTGGTCTCTATACACACATTAATACACACACTTATTTATTATAAGTGGTTCCCTTATAATAAAGAATGAAAGCATGCATTTTATAGCAGCTTTGATGCAACTGGAGGCCATTATCCTAAGGAAGGAAGCTAGACACAGAAGGTCAAATACCTTGTGTACTCCCTCATAAGTGACTGCAAAAAAGTATCTTCACATGGAGGTAGAAAATAGAACCATAGAAATTGGAGACTCTGAAGAGTGATGAGGTGGAAGGAGAGTGGATAATGAGAAATTACTTAATGCATGCAGGGTACATTATCTGGGTAATGGATACTCTGAAGCCCTGACCTGACCACTTTGCAATCTATGCAAGTAACCAAATTGTCCTTCTACCCCATATTTTATAAAAGTTAATATAAAAATAAAATAATTATATCGAAGGATAGAAAGAATATGAAAAATATAGTTGAGCTTATTATTCAGATCTTCTATATTTTTACTGATTCTTTGTTTATTCTTTCAATTACTGAGACAGTATTATAATTGGAAGCTATAATCTCTCAGTTCTGTTGGTTTGTGCTTCATAGATTTTAAACTTCTCTCACTAGGTACATTATATTTAGGGTATTATTTCTTACTAATACATTAACCTTTTTGTTATAGAAAGTTCCTCTTTATCTTAGTCTTAAAGGAGATTTTCTCTGATACTGACATAGCTACTCCAGCTTTCTTATGGTTAATGTTTTCATGGTACATATATCTTTTCTTGATCATTTTCTTTTAATCTGTTTATATATAAAGTGTGTTTCTTATAAATTACATTTTTCTTTTAACTTACCTGTTTACATATCAGGTGTGTTTCTTGCTCTATGATATGGCCTGACAATTTCTTTTCTTTTTTTTTTTGTGTGTGTGTGGCATGCTGCTTTTATTTAAGAAAGGAGGGGATAATATCTTTATATATCACACATGCGATATACAGACATATATTAATACAATATACAAATGTAACACATGTAGGTATATATGTTTATGTGTGTATACAGAGGGTGCCAAAAAGTGTAAGCACATTTTAAGAGCTGTTATCTGCGTATTACTTTCTTTTTTTTTAATTATCTTTATCATTAAATCATAGCTGTGTACAATAGTCCAATCAAGGGGTACAATGTGCTGGTTTCATATACAATCTTAACTATTTTCATCTAATTGATTAACATAGTGGTCTGACAATTTCTGTTCTGTCACTGGAATGTTTAGTTCTTTTATATTTAATGCAGTTATTGATAATGATTGTGTTTAAGGCTATCATCTTATATTTTATTTGTCCCAGCTGATCTTTGTTCTTGCTTTTCTTCTTTACTAATTTCTTTTGAATTAACTACTTTTAATTTTTCCCTTTATGTCCCCGTCGGCTCTTTGAGCTGTTTCGATGCCTCAGGAAATGTTTTCAGGTGGTGGTTGGAGAGATTACACTATGTATCCTTTCCTCATCACAGCCTACATAGGTTATTATTATATTAGTTCATGTATAATGCAAGAACATAACAGTATATTTCCATTTGCCATCCTCCTGTACTTTGCTATTGGTATCATAGAGTTTACTTTGGTATGTTTTTATAAATCATACAGTATATTTTGCTTTAAAAAATTATATTTTAATGAATTTTAAAAATAAGAGAAAATGTCTTATGTTTACTCTCATATTTACCATTTTGGGCACTATTTGTTTATTCAGATTTCTAAGTAATATATATTTTCCTTGAGTCTAAAGAAATTTCTTGTGACGAATCCTCTCATCTTTTACTTGAAAACGTTTTTATTTCACTTAATTTGTAAAGCTTTATTTTGGCATTTGTAAGCTGAGGTAAGATTCCAGATTTTGGTGTACAGTTCTATCAGTTCTGAGAAGCACATACAGTTGTGTAACTGTCACACAGCGAAGATACAAAGGAAACTCCCTTGTTTCAAAAGATTCCCCCAGGCTCTTTGTAATCACCCCCTTACCTGATTCAGCCCCTAGAAACCACGGATCAATTTTCGATCCCTGTACTTTTGCCTTTTTCTTGAGAATGTCCATTCCATCTGTTGAATTATGTCCCATCGGTTGAATTACGTAGTAGGCATCTTGTTGAGCTTGGCTTTTAAGATTTTGGTCTTAAAATCTTTAGCCATGATGTGCTCAGTTGTTTTCTTTGTGTTTATACTGCTTTGTTTCTTTCGAGCTCCTTTGATATTTCTGTTAATTTTTTTTTTATTAAATCATAGCTGTGTATATTCATGCAATCATGGGGTACAATGTGCTGGTTTTATATACCATTTGAAATATTTTCATTAAACTGGTTAACATAGCCTTCACTGCATTTTCTTAGTTATTGTGTTAAGACATTTATATTCGACACTTAGTAAATTTAACACGTACTCTTGTAAAATGTACCATAGGTGTCCCACTAATTGCCCACCCTCCACCCATCTTCTCCCCTCCCCTTCCCTCCCCTCCCTTTCCTCTTTCCCCTCCTTCTTGGGCTATAGTTTAGTTGGGTTATAGCTTTTGTATGAAAGCTATAAATTGGTTTCATATCAGGTTGGAGAAAACTTGTCTGCTATCTATTCACATATTTTCTCTGTTCTATTCTCCCTTTACTATGATTTTTGGACTCTCAGCACACCTACTTAGACCACTTGTTATTATCCTATAGGTTACTGAGATCTTGCTAATTTTGTTCATGTTTTTTCTCTTTGTGCTTCAGATGATTTTTGTTGCCCTATCTTCAAGTTCACTGATATTTTTTTCTTCCGTAGTGTCCAATCTTCAGTTAAGTTCATCCATTAAATTTTGTCACTTACATTTTTATTTGTAGAATTTATAGGAAAAAATCTCTATTGAGCTTTTAAAATCCATTTACTTATTATATTCACTTTTTCCTTTTAAATTCTTAAACATATTTTTAAAAAGCTATTTCAGAGTGCTTGTCTGGGTGGTTCTAACATCTTTTCCTTGTATGGATTGACATTTATTGGCTCCCTTTCGACCTCACCGTAGGTCACACTTTCTTGTTTCTGATAATTTTTATTATATGCTACACATTGTTGATGCTGTGTTTTTGAGAGTACAGATTTGATGTCATAGTATGTAGTTTTCTTCTGGCAGAAAAATAGTTTACTGGAGTATAAATTTTAATCATTTCAGACTTGGTTTTATGTTATGTTAGGGCAGGCCCAGAGTTGCCTTTACTTTAAGGTTAGAGTAGCCCTGTTAAAGGCCTGGCCATTGTGGGGTCTCAGTTAAACACTTGGAGTGTTCAACCTGCTTCCCCCACATTGGCTGGTTCAGTGTGATCTCCTCACTCTGGCTGGCCATATATGTCCCAGCACTGTTCATCTGGCAGTGTCTCTGTTCCACTCACAGCCCCTAATAGACGTTCTCTATCAAGACTCCTACAGTCTCGCCCTTTGCATGTGCACCTCCATCTTTGGCCATAGTAAGGGACCTATGTATAGCTTTCTGGAGTTCCTTCTTTTCACAGCTTCCACTGTTTGTTAACCTATTCCACAAATTCTATTCGTGTGGACAGCCCTGAACTTGAGTCTTTGCCTTCTTAGCTTAGTGAATCTGCTGCACTCTGCTTTGACTCCATTGCGCTATAGACTCCGTATAGAATGTGCCTCAAGGCAGAGGCTGAATGATCAGATCGTGGAGCTGTATTGTTGCCTCACTCGTGGGAAAATCATCTACCAGTCCTGTGTGCTGCTTTTCCAACCTCCAAAAACAATTCTTTCATATATTTTGTTTAGTATTGTACTTATTTACAATGGGAAGGATAGTATAGCACCATTTGGTCTTTTATGGATGGGAGTAGAAATTACAATAGGCTTTTAAACTAACATTTAGTGGCAACTTTCTTACCCTAACCATTTTGGTAATATCATCAACTTTATCCAACAATATGCTTTGTTTTAACAATTCATTAGACTTGGCTTCATTTATATAATCTAGACCAGATGTTAGTTACATTTACTGTGATGATACTTTTATATCTACTTCTTAAATGGCTGTGGAGTTGCTTGTAGGTTTTCTGTGGAACATATACTTAATGTTGCCAGCTTTAGTTGTACATGGATATAGTCCATAGTTCAAATACTTTCATGTTTTTTATCTAAATCAACTCTCATGATCATGTGATTTGCTCAATAACTTTTAAAAGTATATTTAAATTTTTATGTAAATGTAATCAAATTACCACAAGTAGAATATTCTGGCAATAATTGTATCCAAATATGTATATCTTTTAGATAATCTTTTTATGACAGAGTAAGTTTTTGAGGTTTTTGTAGTTAATTTGAGTTCATGTAGAAACATTAACACCCATGTTTTGTTTTTAAGTTAGGGAATATTGATTACGTTTTCATGGGGATTTTGGCTTAATATATTACAAATGGGGAGACATGAAGCATAAAAAGCTGAAATTTGTTCAAGTCTCCAGTTGCATTTTTTATTTTTAACCCCTTTTCATCAAAAAACTTAAAAATAACTAGATTTTCTAGAAATTACTAGAATAAATTGATTGCAGAGTCATTTTCTTTATCTCCATCTTTTGCTATTTGGTAAATGTCCAAATGAGTAATGGAATAAATAATAATGGAATAGACATAAAGAAGCAGACATTTCAGGATTCCTATGAACAAATTCCTGAATTTTTCCTTGGGTTTGAATTTCTGTTCTTTGTGTAGCAAATCTGACATAGTGGAAATAACGCTCAGCTGAGAATTTAAGGACTGACGCTAACTGTGATTTCAAACAAATGGACTTCCCTCTTGGGGACCCACATTATTTTCATTTATGAAATAAAAGGATTCAATCAGATGATATTTAAGGTCACTTTCCACACTTTTAACATTCTGAAAAACTACAAATAAAAAAAAAATACTGAAATGACATCTTGCATATAGGATTTACCTTGAACTTTTAGTTTTACATGAAAATTGAAAAAAATCTGCAATTAGCTTTCTATGGGAAACTATCCAAAGCAAACACTTTCAAAGAGATTTTCAAAACTTTTACGTTAGAGAGAGTAGGCCAGTGGGGCAACAAGAGCAAATGCCATCTGGTTTCTGACTGGATTTCTGGACAGAGTTTGGGTAACTGAGACTCACATGAATGGGAAACTCGCTGTAGGTGGACACAGCGAGCTGAAGGTACCCTAATCTGAGTCCAACTTGGAAATGAAAACTAGGAAATAAAGTAAGTGGAGACAGTCTTTAACAATGAAATTTTTTTTAAAGCTCCACTTTATAAAATTGAGAACTTGAATAGGTGTAGACCACTCTTCCATTTAAAAGCTAATTTACTAACGGTCTCACCTGCCCACTGGATTGGCTGCAGAGTATCACTTTTGTTTCAATCAAACCTCATAGATATTGTCTGAGTTGCTTTTTGTTGTATTCCCATTTTAATTACAGAGCTAGAGCAGATGCACAGTTTTGCTTAATGGCACTTGCCTCTAGATACTGGTGAGTGTCCAGAGAAGGCTGTCCTATCAGCTCCCAATTAAGAATAAGAAATGATTGTTTTAAGGAAAACAAATGGTGAATTTTAAACTGATTTGATTATCCGTTTCAGCGCTCATTCTTCAGACACTTTCAGATATATATATATGCATACACACATATCTCTATATAGTATGTATTTTAAGCATAACACTATATGCATAGTACATGCTTTGTCTATGTAGTACATATATACACACATTTTACATATATACACATGCTCCTTGAAGTGTAGAGTTAAAGTAGTTATAAATGCTATGCAGAGACCTCATAATTGAGGGGTGGATTACTCAGTTTTTTGGATTGTTTATAGGAGTGTCCAATCTTTTTCTTTCCCTCTGTTGGAGAGTAAGAATCTTGGGCCACACATTAAATACACAAACACTAATGAAAGCTGATTAGCAAAAACAAAAGGGCTGTGATAGTTCGTGTGATATCCCACACCACACATAAGCAAAAAAGTCCTCACAATATCAGTATGTGGCCTGTGGGCTGTGGGTTGGACATCTCGGTTTGGAACTCTGGCCTCAATGTCATTTTCCTATTTATTGATCACCTCTGCAGAGGATGAGGTGGTGGGCTGCGCTGGAGTCTGGCTTCAAGGACAGAGGTGGGGGTGAAGGACGCAGGCTGTTACTTTGAGTATATTCTCATCAGGGGATTGGGTTGAGGATAGTCCCGTGACATATTATATCCTAGTTTTTGTTGGTTTTGTTCTCATGATCCTCACCTCAACAACTGCTTTAGGAAAGTTTGTTAATACTGCTCTTTTGTTGACATGCGAATATCTGATTTCATCTCTAAACCTTGATCGTGCACATACACATTTGTTGGGTGCTTCTCTGACTGTTAATTAGTTGCAAGCCACGGGGTACCTCGTCTCGTTGGCTGAGTCCCCAGAACACAGACAACTTTGAAGAGCCATGGAATTTTCTGAAGGATTAGGTTGGAATGTTGTGATTCTATCTCAAGGTGACAGGGAGCTGGAGGATTGACCTGGGGTTTAATATACAGAAGGGGTGTACCTGTGCAGAGGAAAGTTATAGTCAGTGTCTAGGACTGCTGCTGCTTTCAATTTCAGAAAAAGAGATAATAACTTTAAAAATTGTGCAGAAGGAACTTATGAATATTGGTTAAGTAGTTGTAATACCTTAGCTCTGATAGTACAATTTCCTCAGCACTTCAACTCAAAAATTGGTGGAAGCACGTTTTATTGTACACAACATTTTTTTTTAAAGTAGTGACTAAAGTAGAGCAGGGTAAGTTTCACTCTCAAACCATCTTCCAGCTTGTTGCAGAGAACAGCTAAATTTTTGCAGGAAAAAATGGTAGCTGTGTACAAAGTTCTGTCTGTCCTGAATGGTGCCCCAGTTCACTGTTGTTTTTTTCTCATGCCAAAGAAAAGAGCTTCCACCAGCCTCTCCGAAGATCACTATGCTCAAAATTCAAGTGAAGTTTTCTCTGAAACTCAGGCAGTGCTGACAGGACTGTGTAAGTAGAGTGGGGGCTCACAGAGTCCCAGGACTCTAGGGAAGGGCCACCTCCTGCGGTTCCCCACTGAGCCCTTATGTGTAGGTTGAAAACCACTAGTAAGGTCCTGGACAAAGGCCACAGCCCTTGTTTCCTTGTTATGTTTTCTTGGGACCTGATGGCTTAGCTGTTAATTGTTAGGCCAGTGGTTCCAGAAGTGGCCATCCTGTTAGTGAAATGCCCCTCAAATTAAAATCAAACCTCACAATCAGAAGGACTCATCAGAAGAAAAGAGAAGTAAAAGTGCTTGTCTTCTACGTGACATTCCCTGCCGTGAGTTTACACGATTAGCAGCTGTATCTCTGTTAGATTGTAAGTTCCATGAGGGCAAGAACTCTGCGTCTCAGGGTTGGGTCCCTATTCCCAGCGCCTGACCTGGTCAGAGGCCTGGTAATTCACTCGTAATGAATACAGTGCACTATCCAGATGGTGGACACACTTCTAACTTGGACTTAAACTAGAAAAAATCACTTTATGTAACTAAAATATATGTACTCCTGTAATATTCTGAACTTTAAAAAACAAAGAAGAAAGAAGTATAGCGTTAGACTAGCCTGGGCCTCAGTGGGTGGCGGTGGGAGCATGAAGAGGGTGATTGCCGTGTGCTGATGGCCGCCGCCGCCGCCTCCTTCCCTGAACTACCAAGGACACCTCCATTATTAGGCCTCATTTCCCTGCACTTTCTGGAAAAGAACTAAGTATAGTCTCTTCTATTAAGCAATTAGTAATATACCTGACATCAAAATATTTACTCCCCATTTCTCCTCCACTTAACCCATTGTATCCATATCCTTTATTGCCTTTTCCATCCTGTAATTTAATAAAGTAGCCATAAAAATTTATCTTCCTGCAACATTCAAATCACTGGATATAAATATATCAGCTGAACCAGTAATACAACTTCACCATTCAGTGAGAAAACCCAGGTTGTCATATAATAAATAATTCAGCAGTGAACATCTCAAAATCTCTTCCTGGGGAAGCAGAAGCTTTCTGGCTTGTATTATATAGGCTACCAACAGGTACTTGGCACCTTCTGCGATGTCCCTGGGCACCCAGAGGTTAGGAGTGTTTCCGAAACAATCATCTGTGTTTCGGAAAGTAGGTCCTGAAGGGGACAAATGCCTCTAATGCTGTTGTTGCCATCTCAACCCTAAGAGATTTTTTTCTTTTCTCTAAAGTGCTGTGAGCCACTGTGCTTTTTCTAATGAAATTGTGCTTCCTCATAACTTCCTTGCTGGAGAAACTCTTCATGCAGAAACCTTATGCTTTGTGTGCATTTATTAATTAACCAGTTAAATATCAAAGTTAAGCCAAAATAAGTGAACAGCAACAGCAAACTAAGGCTAGTTGTGCCCAAAGGGTGATTTTACTTCTCCATTGCTTTATCTGACGTGAGAATCCTTGTCAGTGGTGGTGGCCCTTCATGTTTTTCTAGTTATAGTCTGGGTTTATACTCTGGATAATGACCAATAGGGGTCAGAAGTGCTGTTCACCAGCAGTACAATGCCACAATACTGTAAAGTATAACAGTCTCATTCATTCAAGAATAGTAAGTGAGGTAAAAAGCTCTTCTTCGTGATCAAAAATTGGGAAATCTGTTGGGCTTTAAAGTTTTTTTTTTTAAAGTAAAATAAGCTCATCTTAGAGGTTAAATCTGTTGTAAAATGCTGTATTACAAATATAAATGCTATAGAAAAATAACATTAATACTATGCTAGTTTAATTCCTATTTTTAGTGGGTAATCTTCCACTGTAGTATGAGATTTCAGGGAGAATGTGTGATTTTTTTTTTTTTAACCATTGCTGAATTCAGCCCTTTTGCAGGATTTCTATATATAAGTGTGTGTGTGTGTGTGTGTGTGTATAACCAGTGGTTAGTACTGGATGTATATTTTTTTATCTCCCCATCTATTTTTTGCTACTGTGGTTTTTCGGTTGCTATGGAGAAGGTTATGATAGGGAGAAGCATCATCAGGTTAGAAGTTCTGCGCTGTATCTGGGACGAAGATAAACAGGCCCCGGCACACCATCTTTTACCCTCTCCACCCTCGCACAGTGCCTGTTGCTGAGGGGAAGAGGGTTTGGTGCTATATTTAGAACTTACAAAGAGGAGCTAATTCTCCTCCTTTTTACTTCTTTTAAGCTTTATCACTTTCATCATTTTTAATACAGGCACAGAAGGGGAGGAGAGAATAGGCATACACATTATCAGGGCGGATCACCAACCTGGGATGTTTGCGTGGACAGGTTTTTTCTTCTTTTCATTTTATTTGTGTGTTTAAAATGTTGTTTGTTTTTTATTTGCCAATATGAGGTAGGAGATGCTTAGAGAACAGACCTGATGTAGAAACAGTTGGGATTTGGCTAATCTGCTTAGAAATAACACTAATCGGGGGATCAGGTGCTGTCAGCAATGCAGGGCCTTCTACGCCCATTTCCTTCCTCCATTCTGTCCTTACGCTTTATGCTCTGTCGTTCATTTCATTTAGATTTATCTTTTTATTTTCTGCCAGCTTTTGGTTTCTAATGTTTCTTTTCTATTTTTCCCTTTATATTTCATTTTTGAATTTCACTGCTGCTTTGTTGTAGGGAAAAAAATCAAGTCTTTTGGCTTTTTTACTTGTGGGTTGGACCATATAGATATTTATTAATAACGCGAATACCAAAATAAGCTTTTTAAAAAATATGCTTAAGAGTAATTTCATATCATGTTTAATAATAAAAATATCATAGCTGTATGTCTGTGTCGAAATAAGAATATAACCATAATTTTCTTGATAAGTTTCATGCCACTGGCACAATTATTTTAGTCTAGGTCTAAAAAATATAGTCTAGAAAATATATACTATTTTCTTTCTTCTCTGTTTCTTACTGCCTATTATTAATAACTTCAGGTTGTTTTCCTGAGATCAGATTCAGTTACTATTTATTACAAACCTCATTTGTGCTAAGCTCTTTAATATAAATTTTGCAAAGTGATCCTTTAGTCATTTTTATCACTTTTCTTAAAATTGCCAAGAAAACTAAGGTTAAAGAGTTTAAGGATCGTGCCCAAAGCTACACAGCAGGTCAGTAGCCACACCTAGACTCTAGGTCCTATGCTGTGCTCAGCTTTACTTGGAGGCTGTGTGGGGTAGGAGCTAGGAGGGGATCTAGAGTCACACCGACATTAGTTGATCCCAGCTCCATTTCTGGGCCTCAGCGTCCTCATGTGTAACATATGATTAATAATCATACCACTTCTCTGTTTTGTTTATTGCTAGCTTTGTGTAAATTGCTTAGAATGATACTTGGCACATGAGTTCTTGATGATAACATCAAATACATATCGGAAATTTGCTGTATTATGGTCTTTGTGTGCTGGGACTTGAGAATATAGGTTATACTTAGAATCTAATTAAGAAAGACATATAAGATAATTTTAAGTGTCATGACTATTTCAAGGACATAAGGGTACATAAAAGGGAAATGTAACCTGTTTTGGAGGGCAGCAAAATTTTGGTATCTGAAGGATGGGTGAGAGAAGGGTATTTGTACGTAGTATGTGTATATGTTTATTTCTGTGTGTGTTGTTTCAAGATAAGGAAATAGACCATGTAAGTCTTGAGGTGGGAGATTACACTGTATGCTGAACTTGAGAACAAGTTCACTGTGGGACAGAGTGCTCTAAGACTGGCTGGAAACACAGGCAGAAGTCAGATTAAGCAAGGCCTTGAAGGTCCTGTTGGATACATTGTGTCAGGACTTGATTATAATGTAGCCTTACCTCTCTCTGTATTCCTAGACCTCTAAATTCTTCCAAAATGATACATAACTCCTGTCATTTCTTGTTGGAAATGGAAGAATGTCTTAAATTAGTTACAAGCTAAACTATTACTGACACAAATATATCTAAAAATAAAAAAAAATTAAAAATAGTGTTAGTTTGGAAAGAGGCAACGTTATTGGTGAACAAGAATAAAATATTTCAGTTGAGCCAGCTTTAGAAAGAATTTAATTGGTTTGAGAATATAACATCCTTCCTGATAGCTTCAGATGGCTTTATTTGTTCATAAATAACCCTACTTGTTGATGTAGCCACTTTTGTCGTATGAATGCTTCATTAAACAAATGGAGCTCGCTCATTATAGCCAAGTGGAACTGTATTCAACCAAGTGGTGAAGTTGAGAGTACATGGTTGTGTTTAACAGCAAAGGCCATTTATCTGGCCTTTCGCCATCTGGAAACTCTAGATGGCATTTCCCAATATAAATCTTAAGTCTGATGACCTGACTGCTGCAGACATTCAATGCAGTATCACAATGTCAGAAAGGCCTTTCAAAGTATAAATTAAAGTACTCTGTAAACAAAGTAAAACTAAACTAGGAAAAAAAAAATACATTCTTCCTAGCCTAGTTATTATCCATGTTAAAAGCTGCGATTTTCAGAAATTCTTTAGACTGCTAAGCACCAAGGAATTTTTATTTTGGCTAAAGGGTTATCAGTGTAATAAAAGGCAATCCTGAAACACCGAAGGAATAGTCTGTAGATTCTGTCAGTTTTCTCTTCTCATCTCCTGCTATCTTTAAACTATGACTTCTGAGCAGATGGAAAACAGTATTTTCATCTAATCTTTAGGGGCATTAAGATTATTTATAAAATGTTTATCGTTCCTGGGTACCACAGAGGTTTGCAAGAAATGTCTGTTTATCATAATTTATTACCAATTATTGGAGCTCACTCCTCCACACTGCAAGGCCTCCCTGTCATAGATCCAAAATGCTGGGGACCTCTCTGGCCTGTGGCGTGACTGTTGTCATTCCCCTTGTTCAAGTCCACAGGGTTCCTTGAGTCTTACTGCTCTATAGAACCTGGGAATCTTGTGATGACAGAGCTCCAGTGTCCAGGACAGCTATCCTCTATGAGACTCATTTAGAGCATGGATCCCCTCTTGTCTAGGAACTTGGACAACGTCCAGACTCCTCCCAGGAGTCTCATTTCTCCTCTGTCAGGGTCAAAGGCAGCCCCTCCCACGTCCTGTCTTCCAGTGTCCCTTCCCAGTGAGCGCCGGCTTCACCAGAGACAGGAAGCCCACAGGTCTTTAGTAGTTTCAGCTTTCCACCTCGCAAAGAACATGAGGTAAGGGAATACGGAGAACTTGACAAAGACAGGCTTAGAAGAGGTGGGGGAGAGGAAGGAAGAGATGGTTTTCTAACATTTTCATTTACTGCTTGCTATGGTCACCGTTTGTCCATGGCTGGCCATTGTATTTTGAGAAATTTTAATATTTGGAGAAATCCCCACATTGTGAGTCTACCTTCCCAGTGGTAGAGGCGAGAACTGAAATTTCTAGCACCTTGTACAGCTGGGACAGAGGCTCTCCCACCAGATTCGCATAGGTAAGACCATGACTTGGAAGGGAGAACAATGTGAAGAAACAGGCTTTCAGTGCATGCTGAGCTTCTATGGCTGCACACACAGGAGCAGAAGAGGACGATTTTGCAGCTTGGTAGTGGGGAGGGTTGAGTGTCTGATGTAGAGCTCGCATCCTTAGCAGTTGGAGTAAAGTTTTGGCATTTGGGGTCTGGCAACAGGGATAGCTGCAGTAGTTATCTCAAGTCAGTTCTACAGCATAGTTCTGGCTGTTTTCTTAGAGTAGACTTCAGCTTGTTTCTCAAGCCATGTCAGTGTTCTGTAAGCCTCAGCCCGGTTTTTTAAAAAATCATATTTCTATATATTTTACATACAATAAAATTCTCTTTTTTAGGCATTGTTTTTTGTTGTGTTTTGACAGATGTTTACAGTCTTACGTTCACTACCATAAACATGATGTAGAATATTTCTGTCACTCCAGAGAGTTCCCTTGCACCTGTATGTAGTTATTCTCTTCCTCATTCCATCTGGAGCATCTGGCAACCACTGATTTGTTTTATGCCCCTATACTTTTGCCTTTTCCGTAACACTCATGTTTTTTAAAAAAAGCAATGCATTCAGTATATAGTCTTTTGTTTCTGGGTTACTTCACTTAGCATACTGCCTTTGATACTTACCCGTGTTACATATGTCATTTGTTCCTTTTTGTTCATAGGTAATTTATTCCATTGTATGGCCAGAATGCAGTAGTTATGTCCATTTTCAAGTTGATAGACATTTGGGTTGTTTCTAGTTTTTTGACTATTGTAAATAAAGATGCTGTGAACATTTGTGTATAGGTCTCTTGTGGGTATATATTTTTATTTCTCCTTGATAAATATGTCAGATTGGGATTACCAGGTGATATCGTTAAGTGTATATTAATTTTGCAAGAAACTATGAAAATATTCCCAAACGACTGTAGTACCCTACAGAAATGCATGAGTCAGAGTTGCTCAACATTCTTACCAACTCTTGGTATTGTCAGTCACTTTAATGTAACTCATTCCAGTGAATGTTTTATAGCATCTAAATGCAGTTTTAAGTTCCCTGTTGAACTTAATGAAATTGAATATCTTTTCATGGTCTTACTCACTTGTACGTTTTCTGTGGTGAAAATGTGTTTATTTTTTGCTTTATAAAAACTGGAGAATTTGTCTTATTGAATTGTGAGAGTTCTTTATGCAGTACACATACAAGTGTGTTTTGAAAATACTTTCCCTCAAACTACAGCATATATTTTTATCTTTTTAATGGTGTCTTTCAAAGACAAGAAACTGTTAATTTTAATGACATCTAGTTTATCAATTTTTGAGTGGCTCCACGTTGTGCACCATATCCCTAAAGCCTTTTCCTAAGCCTAGAAAAGTCATAGCTATTCTCCTATATTTTCCTATGGAAATGTTAATAAATTTTGTTATGTTTAAATTTTTTTTTAATCTGAGTTTTGGTAATATGATTAAGAGTATAAAGTTTTTTTTTTGTTTTGATTTTTTGAGACAGTCTCATTCTGGATAGAGTGTTGTGGTATCCTAGCTCACAGCAACCTCAAGCTCCTGGGCTCAACAGATCCTCTTGCCTCAACCTCTGAGTAGCTGGGACTTCGGGTGCCCATCACCGCACTTGGCTAGTTTTTCTATTTGTAGTAGAAACAGGGTCTCATTTTTGCTCATGCTGGTCTCGAACTCCTGAGCTTGGGCAATCCACTTGCCTTGGCCTCCCACAGCACTAGGATTGTAGGTGTCTGCCACCGCACCCAGCCTAAAAGTAAACAGTTTTGCATGTGGAGGTCAAAATTGTTTTTTTTCCGGCACTATTTTTTTAAAAAATATATACATTTGCCACCGAATTGCTTTGATACTTTTGTTAGAAATTAATTGACCATAAATTAATGGATCTATTTCTGGACTATAAATCTGTTCTTTTGTCAGTATCAATTTATATTGATTACTGTATAATTTTTTTCCCTTTTTTAAAGTTTGGCTATTTTAATCTTCACTTATACATAAATTTTGGAAGCAGTTTGCTTATTTCTGCAAAATCTCAGGTAAATTTGAGTCGACTTGATATCTTAACAGTCTTTTGTTTAATGACCACAACTTACCTTTTCCATTTATTTAAGTCCTTAGATTTCTCTCAGGCAAGTTTTGTAATTTTCATTTTATAGACCTTACAAACATTTTGCTGGCGTTATCCCTACCTATTTCATGACTTTTATGGTATAAGTGGTATTTTAAAATTTTAATTTTCAAAGCTACTGTATAGAAGTATGGTTGGTCTTTATGTAATGTGTTGCCCTTGATTTTTGCAATCCGGCTGATTTCATTTATTAGAAGTAATTTTTTTTTGTAGACTTGTAAAAATGTTTAATGTAAATAGGTGTGATATCTTTATTTTACAATGAATTAAAATACACTTTTACTTTTTTCCTGTTCAACTTAAATGTCTTTTGTTTTTTATTCTGGCCTTAATTACGGTGGCTAGGACTTCCATGTTGAATAGAAATGGTGAACGCAGATATTCTTGCCTTGTTTCTAGTTAGAGCAGTGTAGTCTTCTAGGTATGAATAGCTAAGTTTTTATTTATTTATGTTTTTATTTTTACATGTACATGTGTTTATTAAGTTTCCACTTTTTGCCTTCACAGTATTAAAAAGGCTTAAGATTTAATAACAATAACAGTGTTTAAGATAAGGTCTAGAAACAAAAACCTCGAAAAGAATGGAAGAAGATAAATATATTCAGAAAAGAAATCAGAGGATTACTCCATCGAAATATTAAGCAATATTAATAATGCAAAGAAAGTAACATTCACATTATAAAATAAGAGTATGTCTATTATAGAATGCTTTAACTCTGAGCTCAGTATGGAGTCATCAGTTAACTTATTTTTTTCCCCAAAGTCTCAAAAAATAGATAACTAATATTTATAAATAAAAGTAGAAGATATTTCAAGAAACAGATCATGCCACATCTTATAGACAATACAAAAAGAAGAATAATTCAGAGTCATTCTACTTAAAGATTCCGCCCCTGTCTAAGTTATTGATATTGGCAATATCTCTTCATTTGACTTGTAACATCTGTAGGATCTGTAATTATGTTTCTTCTTCATGCCTGATAGTTGGTAATATTTGCCTTCTCTTTTCTATTTTTGATTAGTTTGGTTAAGAGTTTATCACTTTTTTTAGCTTCTCAGAGAATCGGTTTTTGATTTCATTGATTTATCTATTTTTTTGCCTTGGTTCTTATTGGATTCTGCTGTATACTTTTCTTCCTCTAGCTTGCATTTGATGTAACTTGCTTTTCCTTTTTCTAGTTTCTAAAGGTAGAAATATAGGTAAATGATTATAAATGTTTATTATTTTCTGACTTTTCTTTTTTTATTAAATCATAACTTTGTACATTGATGTATTTATGGGATTCAGGGTATTGCTTCAATATGAAATGCTTACATTGAACTAAGTAACACATCCATCACAATTATACTCATTTCCTAATAGTTTTGAAATGTACCATTGCATCATGCACATTAGGTGACGTTCCCCCCTAATATCCTCCTTCCTCCAATATCCCCCTTCCCTTCTCTTTCTACTTTCTGGACTATAGTTAAGTTTTGTCATTTGTATGAGTGCATAGGTGGTTATATATTGATTTCATAGTAGTATTGAGTACATTGGATACATTTTTTTCCATTCTTGAGATACTTTACTAAGAAGAATGTGTTCCAGCTCCTTACAGGTAAACATAAAAGACATGAAGTTTCCATCTTTTTTTTTTACGGCTGCATAGTATTCCATGGTGTACATATACCACAACTTATTAATCCATTCATGGGTTGATGGGCACTTGGGCTATTTTCATGTCTTGGCTATTATGAATTGGGCTGCAGCAAACATTCTGGTGCAAATGTCTTTGTTGTAAAATAATTTTTGGTCATCTGGGTATACACCTACTAGAGGAATTTCAGGATCTAATGGGAGGTCTACTTTTAGTTCCTTGAGTATTCTCCAAAATTCTTTCCAAAAAGGTCATATTAGCTTGCATTCCCACCAGCAGTGTATAAGTGTTCCCTTCTCTCTACATCCTTGCCAACATCTGTAGTTTTGGGATTTTGTGATGTGGGCTAATCTTACTGGAATTAGATGATATCTCAAAGTAGTTTTGATTTGCATTTCTCTGATGATTAAGGATGATGAGCATTTTTTCATATGTTTGTAGGCCATGCACCTGTCTTCATTAGAGAATTTTCTGTTCAAGTCTCTTGTCCACATAGAAATAGGGTTATTTATTCTTTTCTTACTGATTAGTTTGAGTTCTCTGTAAATTCTAGTTATCAGACCTTTGTTGGAAGCATAACCTGCAAAAATCTTCTCCCATTCTGAAGGTTGTCTGTTTGCTTTACTTACTGTGCTCTTCCCTGTGCAAAGGCTTTTTAGTTTGATCAGATCCCAGTAATATATTTTTGGTGTTGCTTCAATTGCCCAGGGGGTCCTCCTCAGAAAATATTCTCCCAGGCTGATTTCTTCAAGTGTTTTCCCTACACTTTCTTCTAGTATTTGTATAGTTTCATGTCTTCAGTTTAAATCTTTTATCCAGTGAGAATCAATTTTTGTTAGTGGTGAAAGATGGGGGTCCATTTTCAGTTTTCTACAGGTCACCATCCAGTTCACCCAGCACCATTTGTTAAATAGGGAGTCTTTCCCCCACTGAATATTTTTGATAGGCTTGTTGAAGATCAAATGGCAGTAAATAGCGGGGTTCATCTCTTGATTCTCTATTGTGTTCCATAAACCTACTTCTCTGTTTTTATGCCAGTACCATGCTGTTTTGATCACTATAGATTTATGGTATAGCCTGAAGTCTGGTAATGTGATACCTCTGGATTTGTTCTTGTTTCTGAATAATGTATTTTCTATTTGAGTTTTTTTCTGAATCCATATAAAACGAAGTACTATTTTTTTCAGTTCTTTTAAGAATGACAATGGTGCTTTAATAGGGATTGCATTAAATTCGTAAATTGCTTTGTGTAGTATGGACATTTTAACAATGTTGATTCTTCCCAGCCATGAGCATGGTATGTTTTTCCATTTGTTAACTTCTTCAGCTATTTCTTTTCTCAGAGTTTCATAGTTCTCCTTATATAGATCTTTCACGTCCTTTGTTAGGTAAATTATCAGATAGTTCATCTTCTTTGGCACTATTGTAAAAGGAATAGAGTCCTTGAGTATATTTTCAGCTTGACTATTGTTGGCATATATAAAAGCTGTTGACTTAGAAATATTGATTTTGTATCCTGAGATGCTGCTGTATTCTTTGATCACTTCTAAGAGTTTAGAAGTTGAGTCCCTGGGATTTTCCAGGTATAGGATCATATCAACAGTGAAGAGTGAGAGTTTGATCTCCTCTTACCTTAGTTGGATACCCTTGATCACCTTCTCTTACCTGATTGCAATGACTAAGAGTCCCATTACTCTGTTGAATAGCAGTAGAAACAGTGGGTATTCTTGCCTCGTTCCTGATCTGAGTGGAAATGTTTTCAATTTTACACCATTCAATATGACATTGGCTATGGGTTTGCTATAGATGGCCTCTATTAGTTTAAGAAATGTCCCTTCTATGCCTATTTTCTTAATAAATCTGATCTTGAAAGAATGCTGGATATTACCAAAGGCTTTTTCTGCATCAGCTGAGAGATTCATATGGTCTTTGTTTAAAACCAACTTGATCATGGTGTATAATTTTTTTGATGTGTTGTTGAATTCTGTTTGCTAAGATCTTATTGAATATTTTTGCATCGATACTCATTAATGATATTGATCTATAATTTTCTTTCTTTGTTGGATCCTTTCCTGGTTTGGAGATCAGGGTGATATTTACTTCATAGAATGTGTTGGGAAGTATTCCTTCTTTCTCTATGCTTTGGAGAACATTGTATAATGTAGGTACTAGTTCCTCTTGAAAGGTTTGATAGAATTTGGATGTGAAGTCACCTGGTCCTGGAGTTTTCTTTTTAGGGAGATTTCGTATTGTTGATGCTATTTCAGTGGTCGATATAGGTCTATTCAAGGTTTCTAATTCTTTCTGGTTGAGTCTAGGAATGTGGTGTACCTCCAGGTATTAGTCTATTTCCTTCAGATTTTCATATTTCTGGGAATAGAGACTTTTGTAGTAATCGTTGAGGATTTTTTGTATTTCTGAAGTGTCTGGTTATTTCTCCTTTATCATTTCTGATAGATGATATTGGAGATTTTACTTTTCTGTTTTTGGTGAGGTTGGTCAAAGGTTTATCAATTTTGTTAATCTTTTCAAAAAAGCAACTTTTTGTTTCATTGATCTTCTGAATGATTCTTTTGTTTTCAATTTCATTTCAATTTCTGCCCTAATTTTGGTTATTTCTTTTCTTTTGCTGAGTTTGGGGTTGCAGAGATGATCCATTCCAGTTGCTTGACATGATCCATTAAGTTGTTGGCTTCCTCTCTTTCTGTTTTCTTGATTAAGACTTCCAATGATATACATTTCACTGTTAGGACTGCCTGTGCAGTATCCCACAGGTTTTGATAATTTGTGTCTTCATTATCATTTTGTTCCAAAAATTTGGTGATTTCCTTCTTAATCTCGTCTTTGACCCAGCTATCATTCAGCTTAAGATTATTTACCTTCCATGACTTTGTTTGAGTATGAAGATTCTCATTGCTGTTGGGCTAAATTTTTATTCCATGGTAGTCCATGGAATAATGGATAAGATACAAAGAATAATTTCTACACTTTTAAACTTGCTGAGGTTAGACTTGTGTCCTAGGATATGATCTATTTTGGAGGATGACCCATGGGCTGATGAGAAAAATGTATATTCATTTTTATTAGGGTGCAATGTTTTGTAGAGGTCTGTAAAGTCCATTTGTTCTAGGGTCAGGTTTAAGTCTAATATTTCTTTGTTTAGTTTCTTCTTGGAGGATCTATCCAAAACTGTCAAAGGGGTGTTGAAATTTCCAACTATTACAGTGCAGGAAGATATCAAGTTGTTCATATCCATTAGGGTCTGTTTTATGAATTGAGGAGAATTCTGGTAGAGTGCATAAAGGTTAATTATAGAAATCTCTTCTTCTTGGGTTTTTCCCTTGACAAATATGTAGTGACTTTCCTTATCTTTCTTTATGTTTTTTGGTGTAAGGCCAATTGTATCTGCTACTAAAAGTGCAACCCCTGTTTTTTTCTGGTTTCCATTTGCCTGTAATATAAAAGTCCATCCTTTCACCCTGAGTCTATTTTTATCCTTTAAGGTAAGGTAAGATTCTTGCATACAGCAGATATCTGGTCTGAGTTTATGTATCGAGTCAGCCAGCCTGTCCCTCTTTAGAGGACTATTTAAACCATTGACATTAATTGAGAGAATTGATAAGCCTGGTTGTATTTTGGGTGTCATGATTTTTGGATGTCCAGTGGACATTTTTAATCCTTTCACCACTGTGGAAGTTGGGTTTTATTCAAAATTTCTGGGTGAGTTTCCTTTGGAGGTAGAGCATTGTGCTGGTCATTGTGGAGGATGGGTCTGAGAATATCCTGGAGAGCTGGTTTAGTTATGGCAGATTTCTTCAACATGTCTATGTCATTAAAGTATTTGATTTCTCCATCACAAATGAAACTCAATTTAGCTGGATAGAGAATCCTGGGCTGGAAATTGTTTTGTTTTAGGAGACTGAAGGTCGCTGACCATCTTCGTCTGGCTTGAAATATTTTAACTAAGCGATCTGCGGTCATTCTGATATTTCTCCTTTTGTAGATGATGCTTTTCTTACATCTGGCTGCTTGCAGAATTTTGTTCTTCATCTTAACTTTGGCAAAGTTAATCACAGTATGTTTAGGAGATGCTTTATTTGGAGTCTTGCTGGGGTTCTGAAGCTATCTGCTACCTGAAGTTCTGTATCTCTTGCAATGCTTGGGACATTCTCCTTCAGAATCTCTTGGAGTAGAGCATCTGTAGCTTTAGGACCATCCTCTTCTTTGGGAATTCCTCTAAGACGAATGTTTGATCTTTTGGAGTTATCCCACAACTCTCTCAGGGAATGATCAGTTTTTGGTCTCCATTTGTGTTCCTCTTTGAGTGTTTGGGAACGTTCAAAAGCTTTGCCTTCAGTTTTTTTTATTTATTTTATTTTATTTTTATTTTTTATTGTTGGGGATTCATTGAGGGTACAAGAAACCATGTTACACTGGTTCCATTTGTTAGGAAAAGACCCTCTTACAATCGTGTTTTGCCCCCAAAAGATGTGGCACACACCAAGACCCCAAGACCCCACCCCCCTTACTCCTTCCCTCTCTCTGCTCTTCCTGTCCCCACCCCTCCCTCATTCTTCTTCTCTCTGCTCCCCCCTTCCTTCACCCCCACCGTGTCAATAATTTCATTAATTGTCCTCATATCAAACTTGAGTACATGGGATTCATGCTTCTCCAGTCTTGAGATGCTTTACTCAGAATAATGTGTTTCACGTCCCTCCATGTTAGTAAAACTGCTGTAAAGTCTCCATTTTTTTTAATGGCTGAATAGTATTCCATAGTGTACATATACCATAGCTTGTTAATCCATTCCTGGATTGGTGGGCATTTAGGTTGTTTCCACATTTTGGCGATCGTAAATTGAGCTGCAATAAACTCGAGAGGAAGAAGGAGGGAGGGGTGGGGAAAGGAAGCGCAGAGAGAGGGAAGGAGTACGGGGGGTGGGGTCTTGGGGTCTTGGTGTGTGCCACACCTTTTGGGGGCAAAAAACGATTTTAATTGGGTCTTTTCCTAACAAATGCAACCAGTTTGACATGGTTTATTGTACCCTCAATTAATACCCAACAATAAAAAAAAAAAAAAAAAGACAGCATCTAGGGGATCTGAAGTTGACAGTGCCAGGGAAATAGCATACATAGCACAAGCTTCTAAGATCCAAGAGCTTTTCTGTGGAAACAGAAGAGTAGTGGCATGAAAGGAAGCAGAAGGAGGAAGGAGACTCCATGCACCATCCGTAGTCTCAGTCTGAAGTATGCTACAGAGAATGTGTCTTCACTTGAGATATAAGCCAGTAGGATCACTTGGGGTCAGGAGTTTGAGACCAGTCAGAGAAAGATTGAGACCCAATCTCTACTAAACATAGAAACATTAGCGAGGAATGGTAGCAGACACCTGTAGACTCAGCTACTTGGAAGGCTGAAGCAGGAGGATCATTTGAATCCAGGAGCTTGAGGTTGCTGTGAGCTAGGCTGACTCTCTGTCACTCTAGCTTGGTCTACAGAGTGAGAATGCTTGGTCTACAGAGTGAGAATGTGCATCAAAATATAAATAAGTAAAAAGAAACAATATAAGGAGGGCAGAGGAAGATGGCGGCGGAGTCGGTCCTATAGCCCATCTCTCCCAGGTCAGCAGGTGAGAGGGTGGGAGCTCTGGATCTTTCCCCGTGTGAACTATTGGAGTGGATGGGCAACTGGTAAGACACAGAGATCGGGAGGATT
>CAUYON010137726.1:0-15652 GCA_963573935.1 Arctocebus calabarensis | reverse complement strand
TTAGTTGGACAGAACCAACTGTGCCAATTTATGTCAATGATTCAGTGTGGCTCCCAGGCCCTTATGATACTCGTGGGCCTTTTAAACCTGAAGAAGAGGGCACTATGATCTCTAATTATGTTACTGGAGTGACAGGCCCTCCAATTTGTTTTGATCAGCAATATCAGTTTTAAGTATGGAAACTCAGTTTTGGTTGAGCCACTGTGATCGACGTTCTCCAAACAAAGATGTTAAAAAAGAAATGTTTATGTTAAGTGCAAATTCTATCTCTAGGCTTGCACCTGGGTAGGTTCCAACTGATTTAGAACTTCCACCTTATAAAGAATATAGCTTTAAAGAAGTAAAGATTGGTTGCATTGGACACATTGTAAGGGAGAAAAGGTTTGGTCACGCAACAGACAAAGGCCAGCTTTTTTGGCTCAAATGTGGGCCCCTCTGATGGGCTACCTTCACTCAAGAGCTCCTTGTAGGTTTGATCACGTTTTGTCAGCTCTGGACTGTGGTTCGACTTCCTCTGCCAAATGCAGCACCTTCTCCCTTTCCTTCACAGGTCTGAATACCAATACACAACTTGCCCTTGAACACCATCTGCAATGTCTGCTTCCAGAGACCACAACCTGCAGTTTTTGGTACTAGTAGCGGTCCAACCAGTGATCAGGAAGATGGGATTTGGGAACTGATTATTCATTACTTGGCTGACAGGGAGGAGCCCCTTCCTGAACAGACCAGACTGGGGACAAGGTGGCTGTATGATTGTTGAAACTTCCACTGGTGGAGGTGGGGAGCAAGATGGTTGGCTATAAGCAGCCTGAGTGCACTGCTCTCAAGAAGTAGAGCAAAAATGTGGGTTGATATGTACCTATAGATGCCTCTTCTTGGAAGGAACATTGTAACACTCTGTAAAAGTGATAAGGGACAATCAGAGTGAAGGAGGTGGTGATGGGGTAATTCATTTGGGAAGATTAAAGTGACCTGTAGAGAGGCATTTGCATGTGGGAAAGGTCAGAGCCCTGGGTTAGTGTCAGGAGGACCTGAGACCCAAGAGATCACAATGACTCTCCACCCTTCAAAGTGGTTTTGGAACTCTTTTTCTGGAACGGTCATCAGAGCTGTCGTCATATGACGTCTGACAATTAAGTTCTCCAGCTCATCCTAGAAAAAGTGCATTGAAGGGTGGACTAGGTGCTGGTGTTGGTGCATTGCTTCCTAGGGGGGATACTTCAAAGGTGATCATAGTCTTATTCAGCAGTGAGATATGTAGCCCTTTTTCTAGGATGAGTTTGCAAACTTAACCATTAGATCTCATACTCAATGGGGAGCAGTCATTCTGGAGCTCTTCACCAGGCTGGGCTGCATTGGAGTTCAACTTCTCTGCCCAACCTTATGTCCTCCCCCATCTTTCCATCGCCCTTGATCCCTAATACAATCTTGTGCCCCAAAGCCCATCTAAATGTCTGGGTCATCTTTCAACCTACAACATCAGTTCCTTGAGAGAACATTCAAGTAGAGGCTTTCTATTCTCTCCAGGTGCAATTATGCAGAGTTATCAGTCTTGGTTGATTATGTAACAAGGCAGAGAATTTTATTGGTCAAAATCTGAGAAGAGAGTCTACAAACATATTTGTACTCAGAACAAGAGAAGTATACTTTGTAAGGAGATAAGTGCAGCCAGGAAGACGATGAGATCTCAGGGCAGTAGGAGCTTGGGTATAAAGCTGTATCGGTGTGTGCTGTCAAAAATGCAGAGATGAGTGAGGGCCTCTCGCTGGTGCCCAAGGAGAAAGTATTTCTTATTGGTCCATCTGAGTGAAATTAAAGGCAGGGGGAGGGTACTGCCTAAACAGAGTACTTTTTCTGTCTAGTCTATTGCCTACTCCTTCGAGAAAAATCTGCCTTGAATACTCACATTACTCTTCAAGGATTCTAGTATTAACACGTGCTTCCCTTTAAAGTGACTTCATTTGCAGGCTGAACATTGAGGAAGCCTAGTTTTACTCAGGTTGTCCCTGATGAATTACCATCCCAGAGTTCAGACCCACTGTGAGCAAATGCTCAGCTATATCTCATATTAAAATATACATGTTATGTTGGATCTAGAAATAAATTTTCACCATGATTATCAACCTGGTGTGAAAATGGTGTAAATAAGTGTGGTCAAGCAGACCCAAAGCACTGTGCTTCTTGGAATACATGGGAAATAATTGTGGAGGTCTTGCCACAATCTGAATAAGTTTCATAATGCCTAGTTTTAAACTGGTTATTATAATGGGAAAACTAGACATATACCATTTTAGGTATATGCCAAATTTAGGACATATATACATCATTATCTAAAATTGCTTTACAGTCTAACAGACTCGCAAATTCCTCAGAAGTTATTATTTTCTAGAAAAAGAGGAAGAGTGGTTGGTAGTTGTGTGGACATGTTTACCTTTCTCAATCAAGAGATAAATCTCCTGGAGTTTTGATTGCTGCTTTAGGATTATCAATTATACAAGCTTTGGGACTTTCAAAGGACTATCCAAAATTGAAAAAATATATGGCAAGGTACTGGGGTGTGTCAGTGGAATCGTGACTCTGAACTCGATTGTAGCATGTTGTTAAAATGCAACAGGGGTGTAAGTACTCAGCCATGGATGCCCTCCTGGTGATTACCTACAGGGATACTGCTGCAGCTTTCTTGATAGCAAATTCCTGACTTTACACAGAGAAGCGATGTACTAAGTCCTAGAAAAGGAATATCACTTGGTGAAAGCCAATCATGGGAACCCCATTTGCCTTTAAGTGTTAAATTTCCCAGCCTGCCTTGCAGCACCATGTAGCCACAGGTCTCAGTTTTGGTCACTGAGGCATGAGGGGACTTGAGTCAGGATGGCAGCAGATATAACCAGAAATATAGATTTGGTAGAAGAAAACTGAGGACATTCCCATCTGATATAGTTCCTATTTATTGTATACCTTTTTTAAAATTAAATCATAGCTGTGTACATTAATGCAATCATGGAGTACAATGTGCTGATTTCAATCTGAGTACAATCTGAAACAGTTTCATCAAACTGGTTAACATAGCCTCATAGCATTTTCTTAGTTATTGTGTTAGGACATTTATATTCTACATTTAGTAAGTTTCACCTGTGCCCTTCTAAGATGCACTATAGATGTGATCCCACCAATTACCCTCCTGCCACCCATCCTCCCTCCCCCTCCCCTTTCCTCATTTGCCTTTAAGTGTCAAATTAATCCTCTTCCCCTCCCCCTTTCTCTATATCAAGAATGGAAAAAAAAGTATCCAATGTACTCAGTCCCACTATGAAACTAATCTATAGCTTTCATATGAAGGCTATAATCCAATTATTGTATACTTTTAAGAAGTGAGTGCTAGTCACTCGTGGGTACCTATGTATCTGAAAAATTAGAAAAAATTTAATGTATTTTTCTTTAAGAAGTAGAAGCAAAAATTTATCTCCTGAATATGATGAAGTAGAAAGAGGTTCACAGATTTGATGCAAGTGGAAAGTTTAAAAATAATACATTTAAATTTCCTGCACCACATGGATCCAAGTTCAATTCATATTCTGGGTCCTTAACTCTTCTGCATTTCCTGCTTGTGTACCTGGCCAAATCTGGGAAGCCAGGTCCCATTCTCAGCACTGAAATTCCCATTTCCACCACTTTACCTGAATTGGAAAGTGGTAGAAAGAGGTAGAGTCTCTGTGAATCTAGTTAGGTTAGACTTGAGTACAAAAGCCTCCATGGTTTCCCCTTTGGGTGGGCAGGCAAGGTTGTGCCAAATTCTGACCTCATCTGGAGAAGGTGAGACAGGTGACAGCAGTAGTAGATAAGACAAATGGAAAGGTAGCCAAAGTTCTTTACCAAGCAAGTAGCTGGGATGTAAGGACAGCGGATCAGTCAAATCTGGAGAGAAGCAAAAGATAGCTGATGCAGCCGAGTCAGATATAACATACAACTCCACTCAGTGATGCTATGAGGAAAAATAGAAGAAGGGAAGCCTCCCCTGTGATCACCCTGTTGTACCAGTGCGGTCATGCAGATAGCAGTGTATAAACGCCTGCCACTGAGACCTCAGCTCTCCAGTAATCTGGGACAAGATCAGGATTAAAATCAACACTGGTCCACCAAGAATGGGAATGGGGTGGATGAAACACATAATTCAGAGGGACACTAATCAAGGGTATATTTAGACAGTGTCCTAACTTATTCCCAAATGTTAGATGATACTTTGGAGGTGAAAGGTGGGGATAATGCGTGGCTTACAATTAAGATGGCAATAAGAATAAAAGAATTGGCCTGGCACTGTGGCTCATGCCTGTAATCCTAGCACTCTGGGAGGCTGAGGTAGGTGGATCACCTGAACTCAAGAGTTCAAGGTCAGCCTGAGCAAAGGCGAGACCCCATCTCTACCAACAATAGAAAAATTAACTGATTGTTGTGACAGGTGCCTATAGTCCCAGCTACTCAGGAGGCTGAGGCAAAAGGATTGCTTGAGCCCAAGAGTTTGATGTTGCTGTGAGCTATGAGGATACCATAGCACTTTACCCAGGATGACAGAATGAGACTGTCTTAAAAAACAAACAAAAAAAGTATAACAAATCAGTGTTTCCAAACTCAAGGCAACATTTCTTTTAACTAATCCTCTGGATTTCATGGAGAATCTCCTACTCACGTATCTGCACTTTGCTTCTAGTCCCAACTTTACTTTTTTCTCTCTGAACTACTCTGCTTCTCTGCTGCTGAGAAAGTCTTTCACGTGGGAAGAGAGGAAGCACAAGAAGACTGTTCTCCCATACACACTCCATTAGAGACTGTCCTCTGAACGTGTCAGCTAAGTACGTAGCATATTTGTTCTCCCTGGTGGACAGCCCATCTCTACAATAGTCAATGACCATCCACTTTCTTGCCAGCTGGGGGCACAAGGTGCCACCTCAGGTCAGATGGGAACTGACATGTCAGATAACAATCTAAAGCACATCCTCAGGCGAGCCTTAATCCGTCCACTTTCTTTCCTCATTCTATCTTATTATTTCTCCCCGCTTTCAGGTCAAATGTACACCTGAAATTTAAAGTGAAATACAGAACTTACTTATTCCTAGTTCTTTCAACTTTCTAATACTGATAGAGCATCCGCATTTCTTGGATAGTTTTTAAATCATTATATATGTCTAGATCATTCAGCTTTGCATCTTCTGCAAATTTGAACCTAGGGACAGGCATTCTCTTTTTAAAAGAGAAATTTATAAGAAGCTTGCTGAGAGGGAATGAGATGCTCCAGATATTCAGCTTTGCATCTTCTGCAAATTTGAACCTAGGGACAGGCATTCTCTTTTTAAAAGAGAAATTTTAAGAAGCTTGCCGAGAGGGAATGAGATGCTCCAGATGACCTCTGAAAGTCCCTGCCAGGCTTATGTTTTGAATTTTCCATAACATTTCATTATGTAAAACAGACCCATTAGCTATGTTTACTCAGGCCCAAGGAAGAAGATTGAGACAATTACCTAAAAATCCACTGTGACTTTTCAGTAAATGTTATTAAAGAAAAAGTGGGAAATGGGGCTTGAATTATCCAGGGTGTTTATTTCCATTGATCAAAGTAACAAAATAATTACCTCATTTCACTTTGTCTGATTAGTCATAAGACCATGACAGATTTTATCTCAGAATATACTAAAAGAGAAATATGGTAACAATAGATAGTAAAACTGACATAGCAAGAAGTTAACTAAAGAAACTTCTTTTCTTTCTTAAAGTGGAAGAATACCTCCGTAAGGTCAGAATTATTTAAAGTCTAAATGAGAGTAATGAAGATAAAAGAATTAATCCATATTCAACAAACATCAGCAAAGAAATGATGGTTGAATGTAATAATCCATACCAAAAGCTTCTAAAGTTTATACCATAAAATAATGGTTTCTGTTTTATTCATCATTGTATTCATAATGTTGACACTTAATAAAGATCATGAATAAGGGATTAATGACACATCAGATATTCTCTTGAGGGTGCTATAATGATCAGACAAAAGGATTTAAAACCATCACTTGGAAAGGTTAAAAATTTACATGTGAATTTAAAATTCACCTAGGAAAATATAAGCCAGCTGTCGTGATGTAAATGAAGAAAATACCTTACTGAAAAAAATTGGACTATAGTGATTTAAGACAATGATTTAAAACAAAACCTAACTTTTCTTTGTCCATGGTTGATGGAAAAGTATCAAGTCACAAAGAGCCCATCATGATTTTCTATATATGGTCCTGGTGAGGCTATTTACTTTCGGTCAAAGATCAGGAAGCATTCCATGGCAATGAGATCTCTTAATCTGTGAAACACTATCTCAGGGGAAATTGTAGAAACCTCTTTATTGGTCACTCATGTTTGTTTAAAAAGTAGATTGGACAAAATATGATAAGACACATCATGGGAAGCACATCATTTTAAAGGGTGGGGTAAGAGCAGGAGATTTAAAAAAGGAAACAACTTCTGCTCAGTGACTACTTTGTAAGCAAGGCATTTTTACACACATATTTCATATCACAGCCACTCTGGGAAAGACTATTGTAAACATTTTACAGATGACAAACTGAAGGTGACAGTAGCTTGCTAGAGTCAAAACTCATAAGTGACAGAGCTAGGAATGTGAGCCCAGGCCTGTCTGACTCCTGGCATCGTGCTTTTCTGTTCTGAGAAAGAAGGTATCACAAAAAAAGACAAGTGTGGCAATATTTAATCTCTAGTGATGAAGTGGACAGCTTTTTTCTATTCTTGACTGGAGTGAGTACACTGTATGTTCAGACATGAACCTATGAGAAAAGGAAAAATGAGCTTTAAAAAGCAAAGCATTTTCTTCTCATCCTTATGTTTGCACATTGGGAGATTAATGGCAACTGTTGAGAGTCCAGTTGCAATGAAGTTATAGGAAGTAAAGCAAGATTACTAGGGTCTTAGTAATGGGTGACAGAAAATCAAGACAACTGTCATTGACAACTCATCCAATCTACGCACTGTTGTCAGAGTTCTCTCTCTTTTGGTGGCACCAGCAAATGCAGATAACACTCTCAAAAAGAGAAAAGAGAAGATGTTAAAGGAGAAAAGAAAGATATGGAAAGAAGTATTTTTTTAAAGCAAAGTGAAATTTTGATATGTTTGTTGGTTGAGGAGAGGAAAGAAAAAAATAAGATTCAAAGATAAGATTGCATAATAACAATAAGTTAAATTACTAAGATTTGAAACTAAGATTTGGATATCAGAGAACTGAAATGATTAATCTGGGAGAAAGATGGAAAGAGAAGATTCTGAGTAACACAGAATCATTAAGTAGTGCAGTTATTATCTTTAGGAAATTAGAAAAATGTCGGCTATGATTAAGGGGGCCCTGCTTAGGGACTTGAATAAAAAGGAAACATTTAGAGGTTCAACACGTGCCACGTGCAACAATATGTGCATGGAAAAAGCAACAAGGGCAGCAAGAAAAAATTGGTTGAAGAGGAAAAACAAAAATCCCAGACAGAGTGGGAAGAAAAGTGGATATAATTGGGGAAGATATACCTAAGACGTGAATGAGAATGTTCTGGAAGTTGACATGAAATGAAGATAAATCCAGTGGAAGTGGAGTAATGGCAAAAGCAGAAACATAAAAGGCTAGGAGAATTTCAATGTTAAAACTTCTTTAAAGTTATTTTGGAATGACAAGTTCTAAGTACATGGGTTCCTATTATAGAGAGGAGGCAATGAGCACTAAATGAGCGAAGGTCACAGGATTAAGAGAATTAGGTATTCAGTGAACCAGTTGTCAGGTATGTTAAAAGCTACTCAGCATCATGGAATAGGGGGGATTATGGTGATTTAGTGGTTAAAGTCTCTGAGAAATCAAAGGGTACATAATTATTTGACATGTAGTAAAGATGACGATGAGAAACAGCTCTCAAATGTATGGATTTTGCAAAGAATAGCCATGGATAGTAGCAGTCCCCAAGAAGTGGAATAATTAGGTGGAATCCAAGTCCACTTAGTTTAAAGGTTAAGATAGTTTAAAGATAAAGATTATATAAAGAAAAAATACAAACTGAAAATGAAGAGATAATTCATTGCCAGAAAAATGGGGGTATCCAAAAGTACTGGGAAAGATGGTTGAAGGGCTTAGTGTGAGCAATCACCATGGAAGGAATCAGATTGAGGATCATTGCAATAAGGCTGTGGAAACACAGAGAATTGGGGGTGTAACACTATACCATAAATTGGCATTACTGAGATGAAAAAGGATGTCAGGAGACTAGAGGTTACAGATCATTATGAGGCAGAAGTTTCCTATCCAGGCCCAAAGCAGAAATAAGCAAATATTAAATCATATTTCCATGCTTTACTTAATAATATCTGATCTCTATCTGAGAGTGGAAAAAAGAAGAACATGAAACTTTGGGAAAGATAAGAAATCATTTTTCAGTTTGTAGCCCCAGGTACAATTTAGGTTACCTATTATTTGCAAATTCCCACAAAAGTTAATATTTAGAAGACCTTTTGAATATATTTCTTTCCCAAATGCTCTCAAACATGATACACACAAACACACACAACATGGTATCTTTCTCTTAATGTGTCATTATCAATATACCTGCTGCTCTCTAATTCTGAAAAATCTCAGTTCTCTTCTACCATCTTTTTTTCTAGTCCTTAGCCTGAGAGACTTTATAGGCCAGGTACCATTATAAGCCCCATGACCTCATCAGTTTGGAACATGACTCATTCTCTAATAATATCAGATTATTTCTCAATTTCTTTTCAGTGCCATCCTTACAGTTTCCTTAATCCAGTTGTCATTTATAGAATATTTCATTCAACAATGGCAGAATGAACATTCTTCTTATGTGCACATAAAACATTCACGAAGACAGATCACGTTCTGGTCCATAAACAAACCTTAAATTTAAGAGATTAGAAATTGTATAATGGGGCAGTAACTGTGGCTCAGTGGGTAGGGTGCCAGCCCCATATACCAAGGGTGGTGAGCTCAAACCCAGCCCCAGGCAAACTGCAACAACAAAAAAAATAGCCAGGCATTGTGGCAGGCACCCAGCTATTCCGGAGGCTGAGGCAAGAGAGTCGCCTAAGCCCAGGAGGTGGAGGTTGCTGTCAGCTGTGATGCTATGACATTCTACCAAGGGTGATAAAGTGAGACTCTGTCTCTAAAAAAAAAAAAAGAAGAAAAGAAATTGTACAATGTACACTGTCCAAACAAAATGGAATTGAACTAGAAATCAATAACTGAAAGACAGCTCTTTAAATCCCAAATACTTGGAATAATTCACTGGGTAAAGGTGACTCAAAGGAGATTTTAAAAATATCTTCTATTAAAAAAAAAAAAACTTGGGTGGCACCTGTGGCTCAAAGGAGTAGGGCACCGGCCCCATATGCTGGAGGTGGTGGGTTCAAACCTAGCCCAGCCAAAAACTGCAAAAAAAAAAAAAAAAAGTTCAATTAAATGAAAATATGATTACTAAAATTTATGAGATGCAGCTAAAGCAGCACTTGGAAGTAAACATATAGCATTAAAGGCATGTCTTTAAAAGAAAAGCACAACTTAAAAATTTATAAACTAAACTTCCACCTTAGGACACTGGAGAAAGAGCAATTTAAACCTAAATGAAACAAAATTTAAAAATAAAAATTATAGCAGAAATCAATGAAATTAAAATAGTAGAATAGAAAATGTTAATGGTTTAAAAAAAATCAATAAAATTGATAAAATTCTAATCAGGCTAGCCAAAATAGAGCACCAGAGACAGATAAACACATACACTGAAGACACAAATTAAGAATATTAGAAATGCAAAAACTATCGTCACTACTGATATATCATAGACATTAAAATATTTATAAATTCTATGAAAAATTCTATAGAAACAAATTTATTAACTTAGATGAAATGGACTGGATGCTTGAAAGGCAAACTACCAAAACTCATACAAGTGAAATACATTACCTTTATAGCTCTGTATCTATTAAGGAAATAGGAGTAATAAGGAATAATTGTCTAAAAAGAAAGCACAAGAACTCATATGGTTTTTTTAAGTATCTAACCAGAAATGAGCAGGTAGGATGGCACATGCAGTTAGGCTATTTTGGACTGGTCTGGGTCAGGCACAATGCCCCTGTTTGGGGCAGACACGGAATTTAGGATTGTCTAAAGTGGACCTAGATGCCCCCAGTGCATTGGCCTGGTCTGTAAATGCAGCTAAAAACTGGATATGCCTCTTTTATTTCATCCTCTCCCTCTCCTGAGCTTTAGCCCCCTGCTCCTGATCTGTCTCTATTGTAATATACTGTATTTGCCATGGCCAAATCTCTAAGCATGCCTTACAGTTTTTTTGAGTTTTCTTCTAATGTCTGAAGCTGACTGAAGAACTTCTCTCTCAAAATGACTTTTCCCTCTTACCTCTCAAGCACAATCAGGGCATCTTTAAGATGCTGAAGACGGGACTTTTTTCTAAGTCTTGCAGTCTAATTACTGCCCCATAATTAATGGCTTTCTGTGTGACCATACCGAGACCAGATTTTACACATAATGCACAATGATCTCATTCCCATATTGAGATTGATCATTATAATCCCAATTGGGATCAGCTTCAGGCACAGCTATGTCACCTACGGGGAATTTTTCATTTGGGAGATGAAGGCCGTCTGAAAATTTTCTAGCCTCTTTTAAGACCTGTACCTTTTTCACATCAACATCTGTCCCAGTATAATTGGGAGATCTTTCCAAGTAAAATCATGTGACAAAAAAAGATGTCGAAAGGCCTCAATATGTCAGTCAGGGTTATCCATATAAAAGCCTAACTTGGTTTCGATTTGTTTTAACTCAGTAAGAGAGAAGGACTTTGTGAACTAAATCTAGCCAAAACTGTCCACCAGCAGCCACAACCAGGGACAGAAACTTTGCACCTTTTGGCTCAGCCTGTGGTGGCCTGGTGGAGAAAGACCAAAGCAAGAAGGTGAGGATGTTCCCATTAAAGATTTTACTTTTTGGCTCGGCGCCTGTGGCTCAACGGGCTAAGGCGCCAGCCACGTACACCTAAGCTGGTGGGTTTGAATCCAGCCTGGGCCCACCAAACAACAATGACGGCTACAACCAAAAAATGGTCAGGCATTGTGGCAGGCACCTGTGGTCCCAGCTACTTGGGAGGCAGAGGCAGGAGACTCGCTTGAGCCCAGGAATTTGGAGGTTGCTGTGAGCTGTGATGCCACAACACTCTATCCAGGGTGACAGCTTGAGGCTCTGTCTCAAAAAAAATAATAAAAATAAAAAATAAAGATTTTACTTTTTGGTGAAAGAGGTAAGTTGATTTCTGAGATAGAAAAAATTCCTAGACATATGGGACCTCTGATCATTAACCCAGATGCTCACAGAAATTGTCTAAGGCAGTCCATGTATCCGAATTTAAGATCGTATTAAATGGCCAATGTTAAGAATTTTCTAATTTATATTGGGGCCAAGCTATATTACAAAAGAGAATTGAACGGTGCTTTTTAAGAATCTGGGGATCAAAGTATTTCCAATTAGAAAAGATACATCCCAATATAGTGGAATAGATGGTTGGTGACCAGAAAATTTGTTATCAGCTGGAAAGGGGGAGGGGGAAGACCAGTGAGCTCAGCGACCCAGGATGTAATAAGCTACCCTAGTCAGCACAGGGCAATGTCTGCTGTGCCCTTCTGAAAGAGAACCGTCTTGTACTGGTGAGCTGAATGACACCTCTGGCATATGTTCCCAGGGGGCAGTGCAATTGTCTCAGGAGACTAGTCTGAAAATGGGAACATGGCAATGAGACTCATCTGTGTGGGGGAGTCTGACCAAGGAGAGTCAACTAGCACTGAGAGAAAGAAGTGAAGTGAAAAAGGAAAAGGGGATGGGTGGGATTCTTAGGCCATGGTAAAATAATGCCACCCCTTTGGCCAGCACTGGGAAAAATAAAATGTAAAGGGCAAGAAGGCAAAGTTGAAGGACTTATTTGTCTGATATGGGATTCCCTTAAATAATGGGCTTGAAACACCTACCACTCGGCTAAGAGATGGTTCCACATTGCCAGTGCTTTTAGCTGTCTTAAGTGGCTAAACAGGAAAGCCACTATGAGAGTCTGGGTAAGAGACATGATCTTTCACAGAAAGCATTAAATCTCCTCACCCCACCAGGTCGGCGTCTGGCACTCCCTCCTCTGACCACCTTCTAGTAAAAATGGAAGAGAACAAATTCTGGAATGCAATGCATTTGCTGAGAATGTGCCCAGACATGGCAGTGCCAATTGAAGATTCTCACTCATACTATGACCCCCTGTCCATGCCAGCAGTAAGATAGAAAACAAATGGCTCTTTGGCCCTCTCTCCCACACAACCATCTGCACATCCTCAGTAGTAAAAGAGAGTTAAGAGTGAAAGTAAATCTCTGAAACATACCTTCTCCCAGCTGGCTCACCCGAGATCTTAGAGCAGTGTGGTGGTTCAAGAGCCAAGATAATTGAAGAAAACTAGTAAGATTTTAGTAAGAAAAATAAGACATTTATTAATGACCTGCACAGCAAGTTAGGTCCTGTCCTAGTGACTGCAGGCTCTGTGGAAAGTGCAGCCCGTGGGTTTTATACACAACTTGAGGAGTATCAGCTGCTTCTTAGAAGTCTCCCAGGGTCTTAATTAACTCTGTTCTCAAAACAGCCACCTGAAAAGTATTGAAAACAACTCACCAAAAGTCTTAATAACCCACCTGCAGGGTCTTAATCAGCCTCATTCTCATTATAGCCCCGGTCAGCCTGACCCAGACTGACCCAAAATAGCCTAAGTGTATCTGTCATTTGCCCTGCTCATGTCTAGCTAGCTACCTGACACTTTCAATGGTGAATTCTCCTGAACTTACAAAGATAAATAATGTCAAGTATCAACAATGTTTTTCATAAAATGAAAGCAGAGGGAATACTTCCAACTCATTTTATAAGATTGGCAACGCATCACAAGACCAAAGCCAGATAAAGACATAATAAAAATACCAACTACAGACTAATATCTTTCATGAACATAGATGCAAAAAATTCTTAGCAAAATATTAGCAAATCAAATATAGCCACGTATGAAAACAAAATTATATACCACAACCTATTACATTCCAGGTATGCAAGGCTGGTTCAGCATTACAATATCAATGTATATGATCTATCACATTAATGAGTTAAAGGGAAAAAAAATCATACAATCATGTTAATTGACTGAGAAAGAGCATTCGACAAAATCCAACCTATTTATGAAAAAAATTCTCAGCAAACTAGAAATAAAAGGGAACTTTCTCACCTACAAAAACCTACAGCTAACCTAATACCTAAAGGTGAGAGATGAAATGCTTTCCCCCCTAAGACAGGGAACAAGGGAAGGATATGCCTTCTCACCATTTCTATTCAATATTGTACTGCAGGTCCTGGTCATGCAAGAAGACAAGGAAAAAAAAAAAGTATACAGATTGAAGGGATGGAAAAAAAACTGTTTTTATTTGCAAATAACATGATTGTTCTTGTAACATGAATCTACAAAACAGTCTCTAAGAACTAATAAGTGAATGTAACAAGACAATATATTAAAGTCAATTGTTTTCTTTTCTTTTCTTTTTCTTTTGCAGTTTTTGGCCGGGGCTGGGTTTGAACCCATCACCTCTGGCATATGGGTCTGGTGCCCTACTCCTTTGAGCCACAGGTGCCGCCCCCAATTGTTTTCTTAATTATCAGCAATGGATCATTTACATTTTAAATTTTAAAAAATCACTTAGTCCTCCAAAAATGATATTAATCTAATAAAATATGTATAGGATCTGTATACAGAAACCTATAAAAGTCTGATGAAAAAGTCAAAGATCATAAAAATAAATGGAGAAATATTTTGTTTCGATGCATTGGAAAATGCAATATTGTCAAGATGTCAGTTCTTCTCATCTTGATCGACAGATTCAACACAACTCAAATCTAAATTGTAGCAAAAACTGCTTTGTGAATATCAGCAAATTGATTTCTAAAATTTATACAGAAAGGCTCAATACTTTTAAAAAGTTATATAATACTGAAGAAGAAAAAATTTGGAGGATTCACACTACCTGATTTCAAGACTTACCTTAAAGCTATAATAATCAAAATATCATAGTGTTGATGAAAGAAATACTAGGCAAATACATCAATGGAACATAGAGACACCAGGCATTGACAGACACAAACACAGTCAGACACAAAGGTTCAAAGATAATTCACAGGAGACCTGAAATAGGCTATTCACTGATAGCCTTTCAAAATAATGGCTGTTAACAGAAGACATTGTTAAAGAATAACAAGATAAGCTGGGGACCGGGAGAAAATATTTGCATAACATGTATCTGATAAAGTAACTATCTAATATATACAATTTAACCTTATAATTCAACAACAAGGTGAATTTTAAGGTTAAATTTTAAGGTAAATTTTAAGGTTATTAAGAAGAAAACTCCATTAAAATTGATCTGACCAATTCATTATCAGGATATACAGATGTAAATAAGGATTCAGAAAGATGCTCAATATTATTTGTCATGAAAGAAATGCTAGCACTGAGATGTCACTGTATACCGATTAGATAAAATAACATTTTTTAAAAGCTGAAAATAGTTTGTTGGTGAGACTTCAGACCAACAAAATCTCTCATTCTTTGCAAATTGGGTCAGCCACTTTAAAAGATAGTTGAGACAAATTTTATAAAGCTAAACTTAGTCATTTTATACAATCAAACAATTATATCCTTAGGTATTTATCCAACTATTTAAAAAACTTAATGTCTACACAAAAGCCTACATGCTAATTTTTATAACAACTTTAATTATAATCACCAAAAATTAGAATCAACTAAGATGGTTTTTAGCAGGTGAATAAACAAGGCCAGTGTAGTCTCACCTCTGATCTGCAGGTGATACATTTCAAGACACCCCCCCCCCATGAATACATGAAACCATGAATAGTACCAAACTCTGTACCTATGATCAAGTTTAATTTAGAAATTAGGTACAGAAAGAGATTAACAACAGTGACTAATACTAAAATACAGCCGTTTTAACAACATACTGTAATAAAAGTTATGTAAATGTGGTCTCTCTCTCAAAATATCTTTTTGTAAAACATTACTCTTCTTGTTCTTTTTTTAATTTATTTTATTTTTATTAAATCATAATTGTGTACATTGGTGCAATCATGGGGCACAATGTGATGGCTTCATATACAATCTGAAATATTTTCATTGAACTATTTAACATAGCCTTCATGGCCTTTTAATCCCTATATGAAGACATTTATATTCTGCATTTAGTAATTTTCACTTGTAGCCTTCTAAGATGCACCATAAGTGTGATCCCACCAATCATCCTCCCTCCACCCATCCTGCTCCCTCCCCTCCCTTCCCTTGCTCCTTTCCCCATTTCTTGTGCTATAACTGGGTTTAAGTCTTTGGTACTGTTCATGGTTTCATGTATTCATGGGGGGTCTTGAAATGTATCTCCTGCAGATCAGAGGTGAGACTATACTGGAGTTGTTTATTCACCTACTAAAAAATATGAAAGCTATAGATTAGCTTCATAGTAGGGCTGAGTACATTG
>CAUYON010137724.1:0-30302 GCA_963573935.1 Arctocebus calabarensis | reverse complement strand
ATTCTACATTTATTAGTATGTATTAAAACATTAGGAATGTTTTATTTATTATGAATTAGTTGCTTTTATGATACCAATACTATGCGCTACCTGATTGTGCCCTAGGAGCACTAATTAATTGCTTTTAAAAGATGTAGAAGGCATGTCTGATGGTAGTAGGTTGAAATTCATTTAAATGGACTCTCCATCAATCAAATTAAAAATGTTTAGAAAATTAAAAATGTAATCCCAGCACTTGGGGAGGCAGAGGTAGGTGATTGAGACTCAGGAGTTTGAGACCAGCCTGAGCAAGAGTGGAGGCTGAGGCAAGAGAATTGCTTGAGCCCAGGAGTTTGAGGGTTGCTGTGAGCTATGACTCCATGGCCCTGAACCCCAGGGTGACATAGTGAGACTGTCTAAAAAAAATAAATAAATAAATAAAAATAACAAATGTTTATAAAATGTACCTAATAAAATTACGTAAAATTAAAAGCATTTGTTTGAAAAATTTGTGTTCCCAAGTGTCAAATATTAAATATTGAAATTTACCATTGGTGCTTATTTAGTTGTGATAAAAGTTTATCAGAGAAATTTAAATTTAAAGGGACTCTCTAACATTTTTAAACATTTTCATTTTAATATTCCTAATAGGCCAGTACAGATGCAGGCACTGCAGGAGCCTTGACTCCTCAGCATGTTCGAGCTCATTCCTCTCCAGCTTCCCTGCAGTTGGGAGCAGTTTCTCCTGGGACACTGACCCCCTCTGGAGTGGTCTCTGGCCCAGCAGCCTCGTCTGCAGCTCAGCATCTCCGGCAGTCTTCTTTCGAGATACCTGATGATGTACCTCTGCCAGCCGGCTGGGAGATGGCAAAGACATCTTCGGGTCAGAGATACTTCTTAAAGTAAGTAGAAGAATGGTCTGAGATAGTTATCTAAGAAAAGTGTGTACTGGGAAACACAGTAAAGTGGTGTTAAGATAAAGAATATCATTTATTTTTATATTTTACTTAATATTTGTGTTAGAACATAGTTATATCTTTCAATTTTTTTTTCCAGTTTGACGTAACCTAAATACCATTTTTAATGTAGGTAATATTTTGAAAGCTTAAATGATTTTTGGTTTAGAGTCTTTCTTTGCATTCTCGTCTTTTGAGGCGGTTGGGATAGTCTTATTTTGAGTTTGTGCCAAACCTTTTAATTAGCTTGGCCAAAAAAGAAAAAAAAAGTACCATAAAAATTGTAAAATTCTGAGAATTAGAATAGCATTATCTTATGAAATATGTGTGGTGCTATTTATATCATTTTAAGCAAATGTTTTATTCATAGAGAAGGATTACAAAATGAGATTTTTCTGAGTGTTGAATTTTACAGTATTTTAAATTGTGAAAAGACACTTTAGTTGCACTTTGTGATTTGTCAGTTTTTTCATCACAGTGCAAAGAAAGAAATACAAATTTTTAGGTTTGATATGCTCAGCAGCAAACTTCTTTCAAGTAGTAGGTCTGGCTCAGTGCCTGTGGCTCAATGGGCTAAGGCGCCAGCCACGTACACCTGAGTTGGCAGGTTCGAATCCAGCCCGGGCCGCCAAACAACAATGATGGCTGCACTCAAAAAGTGGCCAGGCGTTGTGGCGGGCGCCTGTAGTCCCAGCTACTTGAGAGGTGGAAGCAAGAGACTCACTTGAGCCCAGAAATTGGAAGTTGCTGTGAGCTGTGATGCCACAGCGCTCTATCCAGGGTGACAGCTTGAGGCTCTGTCTAAATAAATAAATAAAAATAAAGTAGTAGGTCTTCAAAACAGAATCTCTCTTTGGTTAAAAAGGCCATTGCCTTGTTTATTTTCATTAGCTTTCTTTTTGTCTTTAACAAAATGGTAAAATTGCATTAAACCGAAAAGACCTACATGGAATTTTATCTCTTCATTTTGAAATTGTAGATAAGACATTAATTTTATCTGACTTGTTTGGATAAAGTTTATACAGAATGTTGTCTAAAACTAATTATTACAAAATGACATTAATGCTCACTTAGTCTTGGTGCCCATAGCACAGTGGTTACAGCACCAGCCACATGCGCCAGCTAAACAACAATGACAACTGCAACAAAAAAATAGAAAAATAGCTGGGTGTTGTGGCGGGCGCCTGTAGTCCCATCTACTTGGGAGGCTGAGGCAAGAGAATCCCTTGAGCCGAAGAGTTTGAGGTTGCTGTGAGCTGTGACCCCTTGAGGGCGACATACTGAGACTCTGTCTCCAAAAAAAAAAAAATGCTCACGTAATAGTATTTAATGAGGCTCAGATAATAAAGTGAAAACAAGTGTTGATTCAGAACTGTCTTGACAGTGTACTCCTAAGGCAAATGTTGTATTTATTTATTAGATCAGATGGTAGAATTACCGGTGATGTTTTGTTGTGTGAATTTTAATATGTGTTCTATACATGTATTGATTGTCTTTCAAGATGGGTATTATCATATAATGTAAGAAAGTTTCGTGACAGGCTTATTTAGAAGAACAGAAGAAAAAGTTAAATCTTGAAGTTTCTATAGTTTTTACTCTTTTCCTGCAACTTTTTCTACTTTTTAGAAATTTATTTTCTGGTGTCCTGGTATCCATTTCAAAGGGTCAGGTTTCAACCAGAACAATAAAAGGGCCTGAGACAGGAAAGTACACACAAGTCTGGCAAACTCATCTGCATAAGCAAGATCATTTGTTCTCAAGCAGACATCCAAAGTAAATGATTGAAAGAGCTTCTAGCTGTGAGGGATGTGTCCTGGAGGGGAAAGGAGTGGAAACAAACCAAGTTGTTAGGAAGAAAAAGAAAGGCTGTGCTTTTTGAACCTTTCCCCGCTGGGTCACATGCTGACCTGGGGAGATTTTTAAACAGCTTAATAGCCTGCTTGCCTTCTTTCTTTGGTTGATGCTGTGGCAAAAAGTATAGTTAAAAAGCAGCAGAGCAACATTTATGTTCTTCATCCTTGTCCTTTGTATCTTGTAATCATTGCCTGTAGATGACATCTGCCTACATTTTCATTATTTTGAATGAGCGATGTTTTTGGAGCTGAAATATTCCGTTGGCCCTATGTATCATAGTTCTGCATCTTTGAATTCAGCCAACTGCTGATCTTTGAAACTATTTGAAAAGAAAAAAACAAATGAAAAGATTATATCCATACTGAACAATGTACAGAGTTTTCTTGTCATTATTTCCTAAACAATATAGCATAACAACTGCTTACATAGCATTTACATTATGTTAAGTATTTTAAGTAATCTAGAGGTGTTTTAAAGTGTATAGGAAGATGTGCATAGGTCATATTCAAATATGATGCCATTTTATATTAGAGACTTGTGCATTGAGAATTTTAATATCTGTAGGTGGTTTTGGAACCAAACCTGCATAGATACTGAGGGATGACTGTATTTATTTATTTTATGAAGTTTCCAGTGATTCTTCCTTTGAGAAGAAATGTTGCTCTTATAAGGGTAATATATAACGGACTAATGAAAGGTGTATATACACACACCCCACTACCTCATTCACCCCCATCACCCGTGGGCCTGGACAGAGAAGGTCAACCAGGCCAAAATAAGAATTTTACCATATGGAAAATAGTTTGCAGGGCTAAGGAGAAGTTTATTGGAAAAGAAAAAACCGTAAAGTGGAGAGATAAGATACAGTTTTCTTTTAGTCTCATGTGGAAGTAAGTTCAGTTTTTGGTCTTTTTTGAGAAAGAGTCTCTATTGTCTTGGCTAAAGTGCTGTGCCATCATTATAGCTCACTGCAACCTCAAACTCTAGGGCTGGAGTGATCCTCCTGCCTCAGCCTCCTCAGTAGCTGGGACTATGGGTGACTGCTATGACGCCCAGCTAGTTTCTCTTTAGTAGAGGTGAGGTCTTACTCTTGTTCAGGAATCCACCTGCCTTAGCCTCCCAGAGTGCTAGGATTACAGGTGTGAGCCACCACTCCCAGCCTAGTTTTTTTATATTATAAGAAATATGGGGAAGCGCCTGTGGCTCATCGAGTAGGGTGCCAGCTCCATATACCGAAGGTGGCGGGTTCAAACCTGGCTTTGGCTGAACTGTAAAACAGAAAAATAGCCGGGCGTTGTGGCGGGCGCCTGTAGTCCCAGCTACTCGGGAGGCTGAGGCAAGAGAATTGCCTAAGCCCAGGAGTTGGAGGTTGCTGTGACCTGTGTGACGCCACAGCACTCCACCCAGGGCGATAAAGTGAGACTCTGTCTCTACAAAGAAAAAAAAAAGAAAGAAAGAAATATGAGTAGTTTCAACTCCATGGACAAATTTTCTTATATCAAACTTTTCAGAACTTAGAAAGATTTTCCAAGAGAAGTAATAAATCTTGGTCATTAAAAGCAGATGAAGTCTTAGATTAGTTGGTACCTGTCAGGGATTGTATAGAGGGCCCCTAGGGATTGGATGTGGAAGATGGGTGCTGTGGGTTTTTAGAATTTCATATCTTTTTAAAGGGTATCTGCATTATGAACAATATACAATTTGGAGAAATGTTATAAGGCAATATTAGTTATCTTCTTCCTTTGTTAGCTACTTCCACGATACAGGTTGTGTGGTTGTTATAAACAACTTAATTTTTGTGTACTGAATAGATAAATATGGTTAATATCCTAACTATGAGTCAAAGATGAAGATAACTAAACTTTTGTGGTACCAAGTTATTGTCAAAATTCATTGTTGGCCTAGTTTTAAGGTTTTAAAATCATTCTCCTTGTAGTCAATACTTAATGTATTTTTTGTGTGTGTCTAATAATGGAAGAATTGTTGCAAGTTAGATGGAGAATGAAGATTTCAACTAGTTGCATACTTTATACACATTTCCACAGTGAAATGTTGTATTTAAGTGTATCTCTTTAAATATTTGTTGGGACAAAGTTTTTAAGTTACAAAGTATATAACTTATTGAGGTTTATATTTGGCATGAAGAATACTGTGACTATAAATGGTCCGAATATGCAAAGTGATGTAATTTGAGAGAGAACTTAGAGATGTTGACTTTGGAAACAACTAATTATTTCCTTGTGACCATAGACGAATGAGTTTTTGAAGTCTTCTTGTTTCAAGGCAGCATAATTACAAAAGGATTATAAACAGGCAGTTATTGATATTTTTAAAGCTCCCCATAGGTCAGCAAGGTAGGCCTTCTGGAGAAAACTTGTATCTTATCTTGGCAAATGATACGGTGGAAGTACTAGTTACATTGGTCAGTGACACAAATTCAAGCTATAGGATGATTGTGAAGTACGTAAAAAGGCTTAGTTTCATTGTAAGCTATATATAATACCTGTTCTATTGAATTTACTGTTGAAACTAATTTTTTAAACATTGAGCTTTTATTTAAAAAGAATTCATTCCCTTTATGACTCTGAATTATTGTCTTCTTCAGCTGTCTTATAGTTTTCCTACAGGAAATAGTTACTCAAGTAGTTGATCAACAACTTCCTATGTCTTTATAAACTGCTGAATAACTTCCTGAATTAGTATTCTATAATATCCCTGGTTACAAGGAGTGTTTTTACTTGTCAGATTATTTTATTGTCTCTGATACCTTGTAACTATTACTACATACAAAGACCTCCTTATAAATAATATACCAGGTAGGACCTTAAAATCTGACCTAAGGAATCTGATCCATTGATTTTAAAAGTTTGTATATTTGCATTGTCTTGATGATGTTCTTCTGATGATTTTTAAAGAATAGTTTTGTTTCATGTCCATTTTTTATGATTTTCTGAATAACTAGCCTCAGTGTTTTTAATGTGAAATTTCAAGGTTTCTTGTGGCTATGATTTGATTGAAAGTTAAATCGAGCATCTTGATCCACAATCTAAAAACCGTTTTTCCAGATACTTTTGACATTGTGTGGCATAAAGCTTAGCTGTATTCCAGTGTTCTTCCTTGCATATGCAGTTGATCACTGCAGTTTCTTTCTCTGGTACAGATGTGTTTTAGAAATGGATGCTCCATTGCCCTGGTTAGAAGTACCTTAAAAATGTATGAACTAGGGCGGCACCTGTGGCTCAGTGAGTAGGGCACCGGCCCCATATACCAAAGGTGACGGGTTCAAACCCAGCCTTGGCCGACCTGCAAAAAAAAAAAAAAATAGCTGGGCGTTGTGGCGGGCGCCTCTAGTCCCAGCTACTCGGGAGGCTGAGGCAAGAGAATCGCCTAAGCTCAGGAATTGGAGGTTGCTGTGAGCTGTGTGACGCCACGGCGCTCTACCGAGGGCAAACAAGTGAGACTTTGTCTCTATCAAAAAAAAAAAAAGTATGAACTAAAGGAGATGTATTAAAGTATGTTGTTAAAATTTAAATGTTATGCTTCTCATAGTGTATATTGTTACCATTATAAAGGAGATTTTTTTAGAAAGAAACCATTTCATAAGAAATAAGATTATGCCATTTCTTCTTATATCAAGTATAACCCAAATGGTTTCTCTTTAAAAATGAAAGCTTGTGATTTTGTTGTTAAATGTTGATTAAGTTGCAAGCATATGCATACACCATCCCAAACAAAAATGGTTTCAACTGTAATCACAAAGCATTTCCCTGTTTGAGGGGAGGGCCAGTCCCAGCCTGTTTGTCTTGCTATTGAGGCTGAATGGAGAGAGAAGATGAAAGTACATTCTTTACTATAAAACAAACAAAAAAAACAGTTCTGCACTGGTAGCTCAAGTGGCTAAGGCACCAGCTGCATACACCAAACCTGGCGAGTTTGAATCCAGCCCGGGCCCGCCAAACAACCATGACAACTACAACCAAAAAATGGCCGGGGCGTTGTGGCGGGCACCTATAGTCCCAGCTACTTGCACGGCTGAGGCAAGAGCTTAAGCTCAGGAGTTGGAGGTTGCTGTGAGCTGCGATGCAACAGCACTCTACCCAGGACGATAGGCTTGAAGCTCTGTCTCAAAAAAAAAAAGGCAGAAACAACAAACCTGTTTCTGCTCAGTGGGTGGGCATCCCAGGGAAGAATGGGTGCCACATTAATTTAGCCACCATGCAGTGTCACAGTAATTTAGGGAGAAAAATTCTGTAGGAACTGTGTTCAACAGAATACAACAGTAAAATGGTTGGTGGGCAGAGTTAAGTAGAACAAGGAGGTTAACTTATTCCCTAGGGCAAATACTGAAGATTTTTTAGTGTGAACTAAGAAAGATATTTAATTAAGAAACTGGAAGTTGAAGTGCTGCAAAATGGAATCGTTACCTAATTTTCTTTTTCTTTGTTTTGGAGACCCAGTCTCTTTTGCACTGGGTAGAGTGTGGTGGTATCATAGCTCACAGCAACCTTGAAATTTTGCTTTCCAAGATTTTAGTTACTTGTGGCCAGCTGCAAACTGTGGCATGAAAATACTAGATGAAGAATTCCAGAAATCAATAATTCACGTCTTTTGAACTGTGCACTCTTCTGAGCAGTAAGCTGCAATCCTGTGCAGCCAGTCTGGGGTGTGGGTTATCCCTGAGTCTGGGCATCCATGCTGTCTGCACTACCTGCCCAGGAGCCACTGAGCAGCCACCTTGGTCATCAGGTCAGAAAGACAGCATTTAAAAAAAGGAAAAGACAGCCAGCTCAGCGGAGCTGGTGGACCTACCGCCTCCTCTTTGGCGGTGTTGGTACGGTGTCGGTGCTGCGGCAACCAGCTGAAGAACCAGCGGGCTCGATGACTGGGAAGGAGGGGGACCTCCAACCCCCACCGGAGGCTCCAATAGCCAAAAAGGCCGGACAAACTGCTGAGGTGTCACCTGTGCTTCAGTGTCTCCTTCACTTTGCACTTGGGACTAAATGTGGAACCCCCATTCCCTATGCCTAGGTCAGTTTCATGTGAATTTCCTAGGCCTCAATTCCATGAATGGACTGTGTACATTCATTGATGCATTCATTCACTTTGCCCCGGAGGGGACTGTGTTTGTTCATTGATACATTCATTCACCTTCCAAATAAATAAATTAATTAATTAAAAAAAAGGAAAAGACACACAGGGTTCAGTACTGTCTGCAGTTTCAGGCATTGGCCAGGGGTCTTAAAACATATCCCTTGAGGGCAGTGCCTGTGGCTCATCAGGTAGAGAGCTGGCCCCATATACCGAAGGTGGCGGGTTCAGACCCGGCTTTGGCCGAACTGCAAGACAGAAAAATAGCCGGGCGTTGTGGCGGGCACCTGTAGTCCCAGCTACTCGGGAGGCTGAGGCAAGAGAATCGCCAAAGCCAAAGAGCTGGAGGTTGCTGTGAGCTGTGTGATGCCACCACACTCTTCCAAGGGCCACAAAGTGGGACTCTGTCTCTATTAAAAAAAAAAAAAAACACATATCCCCTGAGAGGCACTATTCTAAACACTGCTGCCTCTGCTTTAAGGGATTTCTTTTCTTTTCCTTTTTTTTGGAGATAGAGTCTTACTCTGTTTCTCTGGGTAGTCATCTTAGCTCCCTGCAACCGTGCACTGCAGGAGAGCTCAAGCAGTCTTCCTGTCTCAGCCTCCCTAGTAGCTGGGACTATAAGTACCTACCACCAGAGTCCAGCAGGATTTTCTGTTTTTACTAGAGACAGGGTCTCACTCTTGCTTAGGCTGCTCTTGAACTCCTGAGGTCAAGCAGTCCATCTGCCTTAGCCTCCCAGAGGGGGAGGATTATAGGTGTGAGCCACTGTGTCCAGCCACTGATTTCTTTTATTAAGGTATATTTTTTATTACAAAAGTAAAATTTATTAGGATTGGGAAGTTCCAGGAAGGACAGAGGCAAGGAAGCAGATCCTACCAATGAGAGGTATTTGAAGATACTGGTTTTCATAGCCTTGTGTATAAACATATATTTTGAAATTTAATTTTTAGGGGAGTGATTTTATATATATATAAAATATATTTTACATATATGTATATATATCAATTTAGAAAATTTTTTACTACTTTAAGATATATAAAGAAAAAGAGGAATAGCCTACTCCTTGTCAACATCTTATCTTGATCTCTGGTTTGCTTTCTCCAGAGCCAAACACTTTCAACTCCTTTTAGAGGTACTTTCTCTTCATACTTACAAACATTCTATTTATAAAACATGGTATACTTAAAGTTCCTCCACCTGCAAAATCCTTTTATTTATCCTCTCAATAGAATTAGTATAACTTTTTAAAAATATTTTACATCATTATGACTATTTAAGTTTTGCCCACATCTGAGCCATAAGATATATTATAATTTTCTCAGCAACTTTCATAATTTCTTGGTAAGGCAATTAGCGATTGATCTGATTTTGTATTTCTGTTGCTTTTTTTGCTCCCTTGGAGAAGTTTTTTTGTCTTCTTGCACTGGGTTGTCATCCTAGGGACAGCCTAAGCTTTTGTCCTGGGGAGTTCTTGCATCATTTCTTTTTGGTTGGATACTATATATTTTTTATTCTTGATTTGCTCACTCTTTAAGTTTGCTTATCCTCTGAAATGTGCTGAGGAAAAAGGTACAGGGGAAATAACTTGAGATTTTTTGTGTGTCTAAAAATATCTTTATCTGTTAACATTTAGTGGGCAGTTTGGTTGTAGAATTTAAGATTATTTTCCCTTGGAATTTTGAAGCCATTGTTCCATTTTATTCAGCTTTCAGTTTTCTAATTGAGTTGTTAAATCCAATTTGTTTCCTTCCCTTGAGGATTTTAGTATTCTCTTTATCTTTGGTGGTCTAATTTCCTAAAATGCGCAATGTGGGTCTTTTAAAATTAATCGTAAAGAATGCATGGTCTAAACACTCAGTCTTTAATATGAACGATGCCCCATAAAATTTTGTATTTCAGTTGCCATAAAGGACTGAAGGACAGTTCTGGAAAACTTTTGTTTTTCTAGTTCCTGGGTAATTTCTTACAGTTTGCTTGCTCTGTTCTCTTTTTCTATAATTCTTGCTTGTCAAAATCATCTTTAGTTTTGTTATTTTGCCCCTTTATTTTACTTCATTTAGCCTCTATTATGATTTCTGGGAGATCCGTTCAATTTTAACTTTTAAGTTTTTAGTTTTTGTTTTTGTTTTTTTTTTGAGACAGAGTCCTAGTATGTTGCTCTCGGTAGAGTGCTTTGACATCACAGCTCACAGCAACCTTGGGCTTATGTGATTCTCTTAAGCATAAGAGCATCCCAAGTAGGTAGGACTACAGGTGCCTGCCACAATACCCAGCTGTTTTTTGTTGCAGTTGTCATTGTTTTTTTTGCTGGTCCAGACTGGGTTTGAATCCGCCAACATTGGTGTATATGGCACTGTAACCAGTGTGCTACAGGTGCCGAGCCATTAGTTGATATTTTTTCAAAAAACTATTATTCTTAATTTCCAGTGTCTCTTTTCTGACTTCACTGTTTGATTTTTGTTGTTGTTGTTATTATTTTTGAAACGGAGTTGCCCTCAGTAGAGTGCCATGGCAGCACAATTCAACAGCAACCTCAAACTCTTTGGCTTAAATAATTCTCTTGCCTCAGCCTCCCAAGTAGCTGGGACTCCAGGTGCCCCCCACAATGCCCTGCTGGGTTTTTTTGTTTATTTGTTTTGTTTGTTGTTGCGATTGCTTTTGTCATTGTTGTTTAGCTGGCCCGGGCTGGGTTCAAATCCACCAGCCTCTGGTGTATGTGGCTGACACCATAACCGCTGTGGGCACCCTCCATGTTATTTTTAATAACATGCTATCCTTATTTCATGGATACAGTGCTACAGTACGTGTCTGATAATATTATGCAGGGCATTTTAATTTTTGTTTTGCTTTTATTTCCTCTTAAAGTTGTAGGGGGGCCTCCATGTCAATATCTTAGTAATTTCCTCTTACAGTGGCCAGTTTCTGTAGATAATAATCTGCCATTCGTCTCTCTGCAGAGCATCGGAGGCAGTGGGTGTGAAGAATGATCACCAGTGTTTTAGGGCTTAACAGTGTTAGGCTTCATCTCTGCTCTTGGCGGTGCCAGGTGTCTGAATCCAGAGAGCCCCTGGGTCCATTTTTCTGTAACCTAAACATCGGTCTTGTGCTTGGGCTGTGTAATAGGTTTTAAAAAGTTAATGTAAGCTGAATTACTGTGAATTCAATTTGTAATTATTAGGCTGATTATGAAAAGCTACCGGTTGTCTAAGCCAAAAACAGTTCCTGTTAGCAATTTCATATGATTTGACTTACGTAGTATTAAAATGCTACTTTTTACTGAATCCTTAATTAAGTAAATGCTTCCACAAGGCAAGTAATTCAAGTATATTTGTATTTGTTCCCATTAGTGTCAATTTTAGACTACTCTTTACATGTTAGATTTTCTTAAAGGGAGATCTGTGGTTTTTGACATGATGTGGTAGTTGTTAATTGATTAGTAGTATGTGAATTTTGTTCCAAAGGGTTTAGATTCTGAAAAAATTTGAAGGGGCAGAAAGAGTGAAATATAATTCTTATTTCATAAATAACATACATGATAGTGGAGATATTGCTGTGTGCCATTTCAGAATTCTTCGTCTTACTATGCTGTAAAAATTAGGGCTTTAAAGTAAAACAGCCTTATAGAATTAGCAGCATACCCCTTTCTGCCCTCCTTTTTGTCTGTCTGTCTCTTTTTTTCTTTAACTCATTAGTACAGATGGTGGTAGGAAAAACATGCTTAATCTGAATTGATTCAGTAATTGTAAACATGCAGTATACTTCCATAGGTTAATGCCAAGAGGTAGGTTGCTTCTTTCCCTGGCAGGTGCTCTTTTAAGAGCTAGCTTAGAAAAGTAGCTCATGCCCTGTATTTAATCGGCCATTGCTGATGTCATAGACTATTATTTTCTCCCATAAACCATCCTATGGTCATGTAAGCATTTCTGTTGCAGTTCAGCTGGGGCTAGGCTTGAACCTGCCACCCTCAGTATATGGGGCTGGCACCTTACTGACTGAGCCACAGGCACTGCCCCATGTAAGCATTTCTAGGGACTAAGTTACTACTTCATGAAGACTGGGTTTAGGATAAAATACATTCATCCATAGACCTTTTGTTGTTTTTGATCTCAAGTTGAAATTCTCCAGGTCCACTCTTTCTGCCAGTCTCTTTCTTCTTTAGGTAAAAAGGGGTTATGGAAATCTCTTAGGGGAAAAAAGAGGAAGCAGACCTTTTAAAACTGCATAAAATTTTTAAGGACCAAAGTAGAACCCAGATTAGAGCATTGTCTCACTACCAGAGAAGAGTGTTAAATTCTGCCAAAGAAGTGAATACTTGTGAGTCATAAAAGGCATTAAAATACCGAATGGCATGAAGAATAGTGGAGCAGAATCAGTGTACCTTAGTTAAAGGCATAAAGAAGCACATTAAAATAAAATGCTAAACTTAGAAGCAAATACATGGAGATTCCTGAGACCTTAACCTTGTCAGTAATAGGGTCACAGCTAAAATTGATCAAGCTCTCCTGGACAACTTTTTTAAGATTAAAAAAATGGTGAAGAGTTGTTTAAATACAGATGTTTGTTTTTTCTCTACACATGTTCAGACTGATACAGGTTATGTTTCCAAAATCCTGGAGATGGATGAGTTCCCAATGATGTAATAGGATCTCCTTTAACCCCTCCCAACTGGAGGCTGTGCAGACTTTCCTGTTGGGACTAGTAACATCTCTTCCTATGGGTGAGAAAATAGTTACTGTTTCTTCACAACGGTTTGTAAGTAAGTGTCGTCGTCCTAGGGTGTGAGGACAAAGCAGACTCTGTGCACCTGTCTTTTCTTCAGTTTGGGGTGGTACCCGTCATCCTACAGATAAGAATTGGCACAGCTTATCAGGAGGTTAACTCCTTTTCCTCCCTCAAACACTGGCTGTTTTTTCTGGATGTTATGTACTGGTTTGCTTGCTTTGATACAGTTTCTTTCTGCCTGTTATTTTCTCTGAACTCACTGTCTGTGCTTAGTGTTCTCTTGAGTTCATAAACACCTAGGTGCTGGTTTTATGCATCAGGCATCGTTGAAAGGGTTTGCTGGGTTCCATCCTGTGGAGTGGGATGAAATTATTATGTCAGAGGGACTGACTGGATAGTTCTCAGTACTCTATTGTAGGTCTAGTAGTAATTAATTATTTATTTATTTGTTTGCTGTTTTTTTGTTTTTTTGTTTTTTTTTTTTGGCCAGGGCCGGGTTTGAACCCACCACCTCCAGCATATGGGCTGGCACCCTACTCCTTTGAGCCACAGGCGCCGCCCCTAGTAGTATTTATTAAGAAATAAATTTTGTTATCAGCAACATATTATGTTGTTAAGATTGCAGCTCTCTTGTTTTATGGTAGGCCACATGAAGATCAGCATAGTATGTTACTGTTTATCTTAGCTTGGGCAGCCATAACAAAAAAACATAGGCTGGGCAACTTAAAAACAAATTTATTTCTCATAGTTTTGGAGGCTAGGATGTCCAGGGTCAAGGCGTGGGCAAGGTAGGTTATTCTGAGGCTTTTTCTTGGGTTGTAGGTAGCTGTCATTGCTTGTGTGTGCTCACGTAATCCCTTTTTGTGTACGAGGGAAGGAAAAATTGCAGCTCTCAGGTGTCATTTTGTGTAAGGACATGCTTCCATCACAAGGATCCTACCCTCATGGCCTCATCTAACACTAATTTTCTCCAAAGGCTCTGTCTCTAAACATCATTGTTTTGAGGTATGGAGTTTTGGAGGAAACACAGGCATTTAGTCCTTTGTGCTGCTTTAACTGTTTGGAAGGTCATCAATTTAGGTGATATTGTGAAGGGTCTCTCACCTTCTTAGCCACTGACTTACTAGGGAAATCTTTTTGCTTCCTCACTTCAAGGTGCCAGACTAGCGTGTTATATCAGGGTAATGTCCATGTGTGGTGGCTCATGCCTGTAATCTTAGTACTTTGGGAGCCTGAGGTAGGAGAATTGATTGAGCCCAGGAATTCAAGACCAGCCTGGGCAACATAGCCATATTTTTTATTTTAAAAATAATCTTTAAAAAAAATGAACTGGGTGTGGTGTCACACACCTGTAGTTATAGCTGCTTGAGATGCTGAGGTGGGAGTTTGAAGTAGAGTGAGCTTTGTAATGGCGCCACTGTATTCCAGTCTGGCTGACAGGGCAAGACCCTGTCTCTGTAATACCTTTTTTTATTTTTAAATAGCATGTGCATTATATGCAGGTGTGCTTGGGAGCTAGATTTTTGCCTATCAATATTATGTATTATTTAAAGTACTTGTGTCCTAATATGCTTTGTATGTCCTTCCTTTTTTAATTCTTAAAAAAATTAAAAAAAACTAGAAGCATGTATAAAACTTATTTTGAATATTGATGATGATGCAAATACCTGTGTGATCACTCGTCAAGTTAATAAACAAAATAATGCTGGTTTCTTAGAAGGCTTCTGTGCGCCTCTCACCGATCACATCCCTCCCCCTCCACCTAGAGCAGTGGTTCTCAAGCTGTGGGCAACGACCCTCAGGAACTGTATTAGAGGGCCGCGGCGGTGGGAAGGGTGAGAACCTCTGATCTGTAGGTAACTGCTGTCCTGACTTTTGTCTGTCTGTTTAGTTTTACCATCTTCATGCCTATCTCTTTCAGTTACCTACTACAACATAACAGACTATCCCAAAACTTATGGCTTAATATAACCATTTTATTATTTTTTATTTTTTTAGAGACAGATGTCTCTTCCTCAGGCTGATCTCGAGCTCCTGAGCTAAAGCAATCCACCTGCTTTGGTCCCTCAAAGTGCTGGCGTTACAGGCGTGAGCCAGCGGGCCTGGCCTCTGTCTTTCAGTTTTGTGGGTCAGGAATTCAGTCAAGTACTCAGTGCCATTCAGCTGGCTGACTACGTCCCAAGATGGTTTACTCACAGGTCTCATGCTTTGATGTGGTGACTGGAATCTGGCTTAGCTGGGACTGTCCACCAGATGCACTACGTGTGGTCTTTCCAGGATTGCAGCCCCAGGGTAGTTTGTTTCTTAATAACAGCTGAGGATTTCTAGAGCTGGGACTTCAACAGTCCTGAACAGAAGTTTCAATTCTTACAGCCCATTCTAGGGGTCAGGGCAGTCACTGAAACTAGCATGAGACTAGTCTGGTTTAGCTTAAGACTAAGCCAAAAGAAATTAGACTGCATTTTTTAGTGGAAAGAATAGTAAAGAATTGGTGGTCCGTTTTAATTTGCCACCGTCCTTAAATCATTTTCTCCCAACATTTACTTTACATAAATGAAGTAATTCTGCAAAGTTTTGGGATTTGCTTAACTTTGTGAGACTCATGATGCAGTTCATTTTCTTTGCTGTATAGTTTAGACCACAGGTTGTTACCTGTTCTATGGTTGAGGAACCCTGGGCTTGTTCTGTCGATACTGGAGTGAACATTCATGTGCATGTCTTCTATGTAAGGAATTTTCTGCGTCCGAGAGTTTTTCTAGGATATATAATAAGGGAATTGCTAGGTCACAGGGTATGTGCTTGTTCAACTTGACAGTCCAGTGCTTGGTGTTTTTGCTAGCCTTGCGCATACACCCGTGTCCTTTTGTGGTTTTAACTTTTTAGGGGGAGACAGTCTCACTTTTACACCCTCAGTAGAGTGCTGTGGCGTCATAGCTCACAGCAACCTCAAACTCTCAGGCTCAAGTGATCCTCTTGCCTCAGTTTTTCTTTTCTTTTTTTTTTTTTCTGGTAGAGACAGAGTCTCACTTTATCGCCCTCGGAAGAGTGCCCGTGGTATCACACAGCTCAAAGCAACCTCCAACTCCTGGACCCAAGCGATTCTCTTGCTTCAGCCTCCTGAGTGGCTGGGATTACAGGCGCCCTCCACTATGCCCGGCCATTTTTCTGGTTTTGCAGTTCGGCTGAGGCCAGGTTTGAACCCGCCACCTTTGGTATATGGGGCCAGCGCCCTACTCAATGAGCCACAGGCGCTGCCCGCCTCAGTTTTTCATTTTTAGTGCAGGGAGGGTTTCTCAGTCTCGCTCAGGCTGTTATCAAAACTGCCTCAGCCTCTCAGAGTGCTAGGATTACAGGCATGAGCCTACAGCACCGGGCCTGTGGTTTTAACTTTAACATTATGTGTATTGCCAGTAGATTTGGGCATGTTTTCATATATTTTTGGTTGTTTATTTTTTATTTTATTTTATTTTATTTTTTTGCAGTTTTTGGCCGGGGCTGGGTTTGAACCCGCCACCTCCAGCATATAGGGCCAGTGCCCTACTCCTTTGAGCCACAGGTGCTGCCCTTTTTTTTTTTTTTTAAGACAGAGACTCACTTTGTTGCCCTAGGTTGAATGCCATGGCATCGTAGCTCAATCTCAAACTCTGGGGCTCAAGCAATCAACAGTCAGTAGCAGTCAATTCTGAGAGTATTAAAACCTGTGTGTGAATTGGTTGCCATGGTTCCATGTTGCCTCAGCCTCCTCATTAGCTGGGAGTACGAACACCTGTCACAACTCCTGCATAGTTTTTCTGGTTTGGGTACAGCCTGGATGTAGCTCCTGCTCAGCTGGAACTCCTGAGCCCAAGTAATCTACCAGTTCCCGGCTCTAGAGTGTTAGGATTCCAGGCACTAGCTGCCTAGAGACTTCCTGCCCCGGCCTCCTAGAGCACTACAATTGCAGGTGTGAGCCACCACTTCCAGCCCGTTTTTTCTCTTTTCTACTGTGCCTACTCAAATGTTTTGCCCATTGTTATTTTGGATTTCCCCCCTTTTTTTTGTATAAGTGACACCTGTTTACTAATCCTTCCATGTGCCTAAGACAGTTTTTCCATATTCAAAAAGTTTCACACACCGGTTTTAATCCTCTCAGAATTGACTGTTATGAATGGTATAAGCATAGGGGTCTGGATTAATATTTTGTCCTCCATGGAGATCCAGTTTATTGAAAAGTCTGCTCCTCACTGAGAGATGTTACTTCTATCCTTTTTGTTCTCTTTCTATCCCTGTGCCAGTAGCATTGACTTAATTACTAAAGCATTAGAATGTGTAGATAGTAGAGAAAGTTTTTTAAATTTTGTCCTGTCTTGCCTATTCTTTGTTATAGTCAACTAAATTTTAGAATTGGTCTGTCAAGTTCTACAGAGGACCTCTTTAAATACTGAGATGGCAGTGAATCTACAGAAAAATTAGGAGAAATGGCATCTGTACACTGTTAAGTATTCTAATGTGTGAAGACAGCGTAAATACCTTACTCCTTTTTTCCTTTTAATGTAAAAGTTACAGTAATATAAAGATTTGGAACTAATGAGATCTGGTTGAAAATTCGGTTTGCTCCTTGTCTTAGGACCTCAGACGTGTCACATTAATGTAAATGGTAATATAATACTTACCAAGCAGAGTTATTAAGAGGATGAAGTGTTCAACTCGTATCATAGAAACCAGTGACTAGTCATCTCTCTTATGTTAATATTAAACTGTATCTGTCTCTGTAAAGTTTGTGGGATACTCATTTTTAAATTGAGTGGTCACATACATTATTTTAATTTTTTTTGGTAGTTGAAAAGTTATTAGTTTAATAAATTCATCAAAATAATATATAGGGTAGAATTTAGGTGATGTGTATATGAATGTTCACTGTAAAATTTTTCTAATCTTGCTGTGTGTTTAAATTTTCATAATTATTTTCAGTAAAAAGTAATATAAAAAGTATATAGTGTTTGCTGCTTCTCTCTACTCAAAGTAACAGCAAAGACAAGTTAAATGTGGCTTTTTAGATTAAGTGTCTCATTAAAAATATTAGCAAATGTGTTCTTCTGGGCTGATCTAGTTTTAAGTATTTCGCATTATTACAGTCATGCTCCCCCCCCCCATAATAGTGATGGGGTTTCATTAACCTGATCACCCCCCCACCCCCTGGTAATAGTCATGGGGTTTCATTAACCTGATAAAACACAGCTTATCACTAACTTCTGATTTTTGGAGTGGTGGAAAGGTTGAACCAATTTTTTCCTTGGTGTATTGTTTATCTTTTGCTTCATTAAGTGATTATACAACAAATTAGTCACTTAAAACAGTTCTGTCATTTGGCTTGAGAGCTGCATAGCTCTTCTGCTGATACTGTATGAGGGCACTCACAGCTGTTCTGGAGCTGGACGGTAAGAGGGTCTCATTCAAATGTCTGGGGCCTTGGTGCCGGTGCAGCCTCTTCCCATAAGCTGTCATCATTTAACTGTCTAGTCCCTCCTTACACGTCCAGAGCATTCCAAAAGGATCAAGGTACAAGTTTTAGAGCTACCTGAGGCTTTTATACAATGTTACTTCTACCAAAGGTCAGCCCAAATTTAGGGTTTGGGAAGTAAATTGCCTCTTGATGAGAGGAACTGTAAAAGATTATGGCCTGTTTTAAAATTGGCTACATTGGAATTGAAAGTTTTATTAAATAATGTTCATGATAGAGGAATTATCATCTGGGGCATAAAAAAAATCAGGGTAGATCATAATTACAGTGAGAAACAGTTCATATTGTTACAGTGCAAAATCTTTTAAATGGATAATTTAATATAAATTCGATAGATGTTTTCTCTTGAGATGCTATCACATTAATCAAGTTACTTTTAGACTATTCAGCAGGTTGAATAGAATATGGACTTTTTGGTTATAGTTTAATGTTACGTTCTAGACTGTGAATTCTAATTGACACTTAATTGTACTTATCCTCTGAAAGTTGACTTTAGTATTTTGCCAGAGAAACTTGTCTCATGCTAAATTACTTTACGTGTCTTTAGATTAATATAGGTTGCTGAGAGTTGTGATTCATGCCTATAATTCCAGCTGAGGCTGGAAGATTCCTTGAGCCTGAAGGAGAGCGAGACCATGTCTCTGCTTAAAAAAAAAAAAAAAGAAGTAGAAAGAAAAGAAAAATTAGCTGGCCATTGTGGTGGCCTGGAGTCCCAGCTTACTTGGAAGGCTGTGGCACAAGGCTATCTTAAAATTCAGGAGTTTGAGATTGCTGCAAGCGAGGCTGATGCCATAGTACTCTATCCTGGGTCTCAAAAAATTAATTAATTAATTAGTTAATCAATTAAAGCATAAACTTACATGGAAACTGGCAGCTGGATTTCCGGTACCTTTGTGTCATTTAATTACTTTGTTGCTTTTTTTCCCTCCCTGAGTTTACTTTCCCCTCCCCTCCCCCCCCCCGCCCTGAGAAAGGCTTTCATTTTTTTTGCTGATGAATTAGACTGTATTAAATTGCTGTTCATTTAACTTGGGGGTTAATTTACAGACTAGTAAATTATCGGAATTATCAAGTTATATATGTGTTTATATACATAAAATATAGGTAAAGTTATACAGGAGGCAAGTGTTTCCCATGACTTTAGAATAATTGTATTCATGTTACTGCTTTGCAAAAGCATTTTCTGTAATCACACGACATGGGTCCAGGTTTCCACTTTTCTTACAGATTGGCCACTTGTAAGGAGTACTGCTTCACTGGCAGATAATGAAGACATTCTCAAACATTTAATTTCAAAACTAGGTTTGTATGTGTTTTTTCTAAAGAACTATAAAAAACAACTGGTTGTTCCTCTATTCCTGAAATTGAGTGGGTATAAAAACTGATTTTATCCACTGTAATTTTTTGTTACCTAAAAGTTGAATTTAAGCTGAATCAAAAAGTTGAATTTAAGCTGAATCAGATTTACTGTGATTCATACTTACAAAAACGAGTGACATGATTAGCAGGCTAGCCCTAACTCTCTTGACTTAAAAAAAAGAAAAAAGTCTGTGGTGACTCCTCCATTTTTGGTAGTAGAGTTGTATTGGGTCTATGAAGAGGCTTTACAAGAAAAAAGAGCAGCTATTTATGGAGCATTTCCTCAGGCCTGCAATTTGAAGCTATTATAGCAGAGTTGCTGAGCAAGTCAGTGATTGCAGGCCAACAGCCACTCAAGCCCCCACCCTGCAGCCTGTGAATAGTGAGTTCAGAACTACTGCTAGGCAAAGTTTATTCTTTTCAATTTTTATCAATTGCCTACTTTTTAAAGCACAGGAAGGGTTCGTGCATTCTAAACCCACTTTGTTAGTAGGTAGATTATTAAGTGAAATAAAGGATATTTGCTGATTTTGAGTTTTTAGGAAATTGTTCAGCATCTAAGAATATGATTCTTCCACTTTCCTGTTCCCTTTTAGTTAATTAAAATCAAATCATCTTATCAAATGAAGAACTGTCCAACAGTTTTATATAAGCTCATAAAAACAGATTTTCGCATTGCCCATCAAAGGAATTACATCCTTTATAAGATCTGGAATCTACGTTTAGGGAGAGTTTGATTTTTGGATTTTAGCTGACTTTGTTATTTACCTATGAAAATACTAATATCTGTGTAGGTTTTCTTTTCTTTTTTTTTAATAGTGATAGAAAATGAAATAAAATAGGTTCTCATTTGTGATTTCATCATTAAAGAATGTAATAGGCTGGGTGGCGCCTGTGGCTCAGTGAGTAGGGCGCCAGCCCCACCATATGCCAGAGGTGATGGGTTCAAACCCAGCCCCGGCCAAAAACTGCAAAAAGAAAAAAAAAAAAGAAGAAGAATGTAATAGGCTTACTTGAATTTGGTTGGGAAATTATATTTGGTTAGATGGCAGCACATGGTGAACTGAAAACCAATGAGCTTCAGTCTGCTTGGGATGAAATTCAGAATGAATTTTACCACCTTTCCACTTTTGAGTTTCTTTTCCTTTTTTTTTTTTTTTTTGAGAGAGTTTCACTTCGTCGTCCTTGGTAGAGAGCTGTGGCATCACAGCTCACAGAGACCTCAAAGTCTTGGGCTTAAGCATACTTTTTAGTTTCAAACTTTTAAAACATCGCAGCTTTTCTCCATATAGTCTGACGAGTTTAAAAGCATGGGCATTGTTGCATGGCATAGTCTCTGTCACTGTAAAAAATATGTATTTTCTCATTGTTCTGGATTAAATTTTAGGGAATGTTTATTCTGTTTTATTTATCTATTTTAGAGACATGGTCTTTGCCCTGTCACCCAGGCTAGAGTGCAGTAGAATATTCATAGCTCACGGCAATCCCGCAATCCACCTGCTTCCGCCTGGTGCACGCACCGTGCCCAGCTAATTTTTTATGTTTTTTGTAGAGATGGGATCTGGCCATGTTGCTCATGCTGGCCTTAAACTCTTGTCTTTAAATAATCCTCCTGCCTCAGACTCCCTAATTGCTAGGATTACAGTTATGAGCTGCTGTATCCAGCTATTTCAGGAAAATTTTAAATGATTACAAAATTAGTTTTTTATCAATGCCCATAATTTTAATTTCAAAAAAGCATCAGTTGATGAAATCAGAAATTATTGTAAGAATTAGAATCTGCCTTTCCTTGAAATTCTTTTCATTTAATATTTGATTAACTGTATTAATCTAGGCCTAATGATTTTCTAGTTATATGAGCATTATCTGTAAGAGATAAGTATTTTCTAACTTACTGTGACTTAGTAACTGCCCCTTGCTCCCACAAAACTACCTACGGTAAGATCTTAGACTAAAAAGAAGGGTTATTAAGAATTTTTATAGGCCTTTAAAAAAATAGCACCTTGTTCCCAGGGATTTCACAGTCAGAGTAGGTGAAATAGTGAGTTTCTTAATTTTGGAACTTACAATTAAGAGACATTTTCTAGTGTTTTGACTAAAAGCTGAAATTGAGGACATTTCTGTTTCACTAAATGGCAGACTTTGGAAATTGCTCTTTGGAGGTCCTGCCTCACCTTTGCACCCCATTTTCTAGGAACTACTTAAATGAAGTACACATTCCTCAGGAATCAGCTCAGATGTTAATTTGTGTAGGGAGTTTTTTTCCTAGCCCCAAGTCTGCTTAAGAGTCCCCTGTCCTGGCCTTCCGTGGATAACACTGTGTAGGGGTAAACGTTCTGTAGGGGTAAACGTTCTCACTGGAGAACAGACGTGGCATCCCAGGCACTTAGCAAACGTGGAGCAGAAGGGTGTGGAGAACTGCTTGTTTAAGTGTTGTTCTCATCATGTCGGGGGCATTGAGTTGCTTTCTTCCGTTTTGGTGTCTTTATAAAGAAGGCTTTAGCACTGTGCTCAACTTTGCATTCGTATGTAGGCCTGGGAGTCGACCGAAGATTTTTCAGATCTGAGTTTTCTGTGAACTCCTGCGCTGTGCTCAGAGCTGTGCTGAGAGCAGCAGTCCTGGCCCTCAGTCAGGAGGTGGTGTGGGTGAAACATGAAGCCGTGGCAGGAAAACACTCACCAGTACACCTTAGGAACTCAGAAAAGAAAGATTGCTGTTGGAGTTGTTGGAGGTTTGTGGAAGAGTTTGGTCTTTGGTTGGATTTGAAAGACTTTAGGATTCAAGAGAATAGGATTTTATTCTATAGTGAATTCTTTTGTTGACTTTGCTTCATATGTGAATGGTTTTCAAATGACCATGTAAGTTTATTAATTGTACATCTGGTTAAAAAGATGTTCCTACTTGAATTTTAGCTGCTGGATTTCTGTCTCTTCCAGTAGACGCTGCAAGGCCTACAGGGTTCACTATCATGTCCTAGGCAGTTAGCAGAGTGTCCGGTGGTCAGCTGGCTGATTTACTTACTGAAATCTAGAGCATTGTTTTCCTCATCTGTGACATTAGTGGATTGGAATATTCATATGATTCATAAGAACTTCTTTAGCTCTAATATACTGTGAAAATCAATGAAAAATTTTCTATGAATTCCCAGGCCTACATGTAAATATCAAATGAAATATTTTCTAATGGGATAATGTTGTATTTACACAGTGTTTTTCTTAAATTACTAAGTTTAATATGTAAATATTGCTATTAAGGAGAAATACTTAGTAATGTTAGGAGAAGGAATATTTTTAGAGGAGGTATTTTTCTTAGTATGATTTAGCTGATATTGTGAAGGAAAAGTGAAAGTTCTAACAGTGATGTAGGATTTAGGTAGAAATTAAAATGGAGTCCTATTTAGGGTTGAAGGAGTTAGAAAATCTAGGGCCAACCTTTCTAGAGAAAGAAGTAGTGATTAATTTTGGGCTGTACCTTTTTTTTGGCAAGGGCTGGGTTTTCTTTATTTGAGACAGAGCCTCAAGCTGTTACCCTGGATAGAGTGCGGTGGCATCACAGCTCACAGCAACCTCCAATTCCTGGGCTCAAACGAGTCTCCTGCCTCTGCCTCCCAAGTAGCTGGGACTACAGGCGCCCGCCACAACGCCTGGCCATTTTTTGGTTGCAGCCAACATTGTTGTTTGGCAGGCCCAGGCTGAATTCGAACCCGCCAGCTCAGCTATACATGGCTGGCGCCTTAGCCCGTTGAGCCACAGGCGCCAAGCTGGGGCTGGGTTTGAACCCGCAACCTCCGGCATATGGTGCCAGCGCCCTACTCCTTTGAGCCACAGGCGCCACCTGGGCTGTAGTTTTGATAGAATGCAAACTGATTTTAAGAAATATTTGTCCTGTTTGAAAAAATACTAATGTATCACTGATTGTGTATTATCTATTGAACAGTAAAAGAGAAATAAAAGAAATGTGGTATTTTTAACTGTCAGCAGTTTCTCATTTGTACTCCTCTGTTAGCTCAAAAATTGAGAGGTAGTAACCATCTCTGAAAACCAAAAAAAAAAAAAAGGCTTTTTATAGCCTTCTGAGAGAAGAGCTGTTGATTGATGTCAGAGCCATGACATAGCCAGACTCTTTCTTTAAATATTTTTTGGCATCTGTTCTTACCATCAGTATTAATTTTGGACTGCTATAGTTATCAAATACAACTTAGAGTTTTTAACCCATTGTAGGTAATGATGCAAAATGCTGATGACTAGTTGCTTTATTCATTCGTGTATATGGAAGAATGTTAATATTTTATGAGTAGGGTAGTGAGTTATACTTAATTTTGTTTATTTATTTATTTATTTATTTTTTAGACTCTGTCTCTCTTTGTCGCCCTTGGTAGAGTGCCGTGACATCACAGCTCCCAGCAACCTCCAGCTCTTGGGTTTAGCTGATTCTCTTGCCTTAGCCTCCTGAGTAGCTGGGACTACAGGCACCCGCCACAACACCCAGCTATTCTTTTGTTGTTGGAGTTTGGCCAGGGGCGGGTTCGAACTCACCACCCTTGGTATATGGGGCCAGAGCCCTTCCCATTGAGCCACAGGTGCCGCCCAATGTGCTTAATTTTAAAGAGAACCATTTGTGGTTAATGTTTTTAGACTTCTCTAGTAATTAGACATTAAAGGAACTTCCTTTTGAGCATGTTAAAATTTGTTTTATATGCTGCAGTTGATATTACTGCTTTAAAGTAAGAGCATCCATGTCTTGAATATTTATGTGTAAGCTAGTCTCTTACCTTATTTATCTCATTTAATCTTCTTCATAGATGTCTGTTTTATAGATTGCAGCTCTATGGAGAGGTGAAGTAACTTAACAGAGGTTCCCCAGTCCAGGTCTTTGTTATTCCAAAGCATGAGTAATTAATTTGTTGATCTATTGCTTTATCTTCACAGCTACTAATTTGTTTTTGTCCTTCAATAAGTTATTTTATAGATTGAATTAAGATAAACTATAGACTACACTCATTCATACTGCATATTCATTAGGTGGTTGGTAAACACTGACTTAAACTGGTGTACTTAACCATGTTCCTTAAAAGACATAGCACCAGTGAGAATGAATTAACTGCTGACTAAAAAACTCACCAGGTGACTGTGATTTATGCTTCCACTTATCATGTAGTTGGTGAATGAACTGAAAAGATGTTTCAGATTGGAGATGCAACTGTTACATGTCCTTTATATCATCAAACACATCTATCACTGAGATGGGTGGATTCCTAGTTTACGGATGTAGAAACATTCACTGTGTAGCCAGCCCTACCTTTACCTGCTACTGGTAGATTTAAGTTTCCATTTTTATTTTGTGCTTGTGTGTGATCGTGTATGCGAGTACCTCTACATGACTGCAAAGGGCCGTATGAGTGTGGTCTCCTGTTAGCATGCTGGAGTGATCACAGCTCACTGCCGCCTAGAACTCCTCAAGCAGTCTTCCTCAGCCTCCCCGTTACAGGTGTGGGCCATCCTGCCTGGGCTATTTTTTTTTTTTTTTTTTAATTTGTAGATACACAGTCTCATTGTATTGCCCAGGCCTTGAACTCCTGGGTTCAAGTTATCCTCCTGCCTTGGCCTCCTAAAGTGTTGGGATTACAGGCATGAGCCACTGCACTCACCTGGGTTTGAATTTAATAAAGAATTCATTTAGGTTCTTGTTGCTCTGCTATTATATGATTGTGGAGACAGTACCAAGTTCAAATTGACAGTCATGTATTAATTATAACTTCCTTAATGGAAGTGTTCTAGTTGGAATTTCCTACTTTGAGGAATGATAAGCAATAAGAATGATGTCATTCATAGTATCTAGTTGAGATAAAGTGGCCTTTGTCATTAAGACATGTAAAGAAGACTAAGCAAATGTGAGGCTGACAGGCATTTGTGGAGGACTTTTCCGCATTGTCAGTTCAGCCTGGGAAGAGACGAGATGGCCTTCTGGGTGATTCTGCTCACAAAGACTTGTGATCAGGAGAATGTAAATAAAGCTCTTGGAACACTGAAAATAGCCATACCAGATAAGCCCATTTGAAATGAAAAGTGATAATTCTTGGCATTATAGAAAATTTTTTTAAACCTACACACATAGGTAAATCCTAGTAAAGTTTTTGCAACTATATACAGATTCGTTCAGATCAGGTAGTTCATGTCATGATCTTAGGGCCAGATTTTTTACATGAGAGTAAAATGCACATTCAATTATATAATTTTAATTAGAGAAAAGTTTTATTTAAGAAAATTTACTTCATGGGCAGCGCCTGTGGCTCATCGAGTAGGGCACTGGGCCCATATACCAAGGGTTGTGGGTTCAAAACAAAAAACTAGCCGGGCGTTGTGGCGAGCACCTGTAGTCCCAGCTACTCGGGAGGCTGAGGCAAGAGAATTGCCTAAGCCCAGGAGTTGGAGGTTGCTGTGAGCTGTGTGATGCCAGGCACTCTACCGAGGGCGGGCGATAAAGTGAGACTCCGTATCTACCAAAAAAAAAAAAAGAAAGAAAGAAAGAAAGAAAATTTACTTTATGGCATTTTAGGACTTCTTGGTTACCTGTTGTATGAATTTTAAATGTGGCTTATTGATTTTCCTAGGATCCCTATTTTCAAAGTACAGAACAAACTTCTGCTTTCAGGAATCCAGCCTAGTATTTCAGATGAGAGCTCATGTATTGCAACATTATTTCTCTATTTTTATAAAGGGCTGTTAATCACTTGGTGCCACCCTGTCTGAGTCGTGTGCTTGTGGATGGTCCACATGAAATCACTTGATACGGCCTTTCATTTCTGCAAAAGTTTTTTCTATATTTTTAGCTTGCTATCCTAGTATAAAGTTAAATTATGTAATAGAAACAAATATTAAGAGACCGGAAGCTTACTTTTAATATTGCAGATGTTGCCTTATCCTTTTTGGAACCAGTTAGTGTTTAACAGCACATGTCAATGTAGTTATGCAATATAATTCATTTATTGTACCTTTGGCTAATACATTCTCCCCTTCCCTTTTTCTGTCTCTCAGCTAAGCACTGAGTCTTTTGTTTACAAGGATTAGCTTCTCAAATTTGTTTCTGTATTACATTTCTAGATTACTGGGTACTTGGTTTTTGACGGCATTGTCATTTAATGCCTCTTGAATTATTCTGCAGGAGTGTTAGCAAGGGTTGTAAACTGGAGTTCACATGTGAAATGTGACACTGTGACCTCTTGGTCTAGAGGCCAGGAATGTCGCCAACTGAACCAAACTCCGACGTTTCCTAAGAATAGAAGTGCTCTGCCTAATGATGAGAGTTCAGCTGAGTGCTTATGGTGTTCTGCAGTAACTGGTCAGAATCCCAGATACACAAGTTGGTTTCCCTATGTGTTCTGAGTGGATGAACAAGCATTTCTTTATAGGGAGAAGCAGAGATACACTGTAAATAATTTCTTACACCAGTTCTTCAGGGAATTCTAGCATATCAGCTATAGCACTCATACAGAAGATCTTCCTCTGCCACTATCCCATAGAAGTTGTTACCAAATGTAGAAAGATAACTGTGGCAAGAAGTGTCCATTTTTATGTTAACTGTAACCAACTTGAAAGAAGCATGGAATAAATGTGTCATCTAGGTCTGTTAGTCTGGCACCAAAGTCCATGCTCTTAACCACTCTTACAAACTGAAATACATTTGAATTTTTATTAACCAGGAAAGTGCTTTGTACTTCAGCTGCATTTCTCATTTCATCTTTATCAGAGCTTCACATGGATTTGTAATGTGATATAATGGAACACTCCACTAGCCAGTCATCATCAGGTATAAATTCTCTTTTATACTATAAAGAGATAAACAAGGTAAAGTGAGTTCTGCATGTAGGTACTGGAGTATGAGGGTTGAGAAAATGATCTTTCTATTTTTTCCCAACTTTGAAATTATTAAATTGAACCGATAAAATAAATCCAGACTCTGGAGAAAATGGACTAACATCAATTACCTGTTTACTTGAGGTAGGTGGGCATTATTTCTACTTAGATGAGCAAAGAAAGATCCAAAGAGATTAAATAATGTGACCAACTGATTGAACAGGAAGCACAGGCAGAATCCAGTTTCACCCTGGGATATCTGTTTCTGAGAATGATTTCTAAACAAATACAGTATTTGGGGGGGGGGAACCCCATCATGTTTTTATTCTACCAGTGAATTATCCTAAAACAATCATTAGCTATCTTTTGTTTTTTCATGTAATTGATGAATTACAGTATATTCAACAGCTATAAACCAAAAATTTTGCAGTATGTATTTATATTTAATATTAACCACATGATTTCTCTGAAGTCATACCATTGGGAACTCTTAACTGGCATATTATAAGAATAAGAATGATAGTCATGAAAAAGGAGAAGAAATTTTTCTACTGTATAAGATATAAGAAAGTATTTGAGCGTATTGTGGAATTTTGTTAAAATAAACCTTTAGGAATAATTGTAAAAACATCTCTGAATATGTGAAACATATTCTAAGTCTGCTACCTTTAGCAGTTATTTAGAATAATTAACACAGAGTGCAGTTTGTATAGGAAACTTAAGAATTTTGAATATTTTTAGTCTTTTAAATTTCAACCCATTTGATAATACACAAGATTAATAGAGCATGCTTAAACTTGGGAAATTTTGGTGTTTTCTTAGTTGACTTGTAAGAAATGGCAGCTTTGATTTTTAAGTTGCAGGTACACATTTGTCTTGTCTATAAATACATGATTTCAGATTTCAGGGCTTTGAGAAGCCTAAGAAGTCATTGTCGAGTTTGAAAGGTGAAATAAGTGTACACTTATAATATCTTGTGTTTCTGCAAAAAGTAGGCTTAGATTCACTTTTATCTGTCTGAAAAATCTTCTGTAATAAAAAAGAATTGAGAAAACAAGACCAAAAACTCAGACCTACATTTAGCAGTGGTTCATTCAGTTCAGTAAATCCTGAAGCGTGCTATACACTGATAGTTTCTGGATGGCATTAGTGTATCTGGTTTAAGGATCCCATGAGAATTAATGATACTTCTTCAGTACTGATAATTGCCAATTTGGGGGCACTGTAAGGACTAGAACCATTATAAAGTATTTATTTAAGTTTCTTTGTGTGTATGTTTTTTAAAATAGTATCTTACTGTTCTCTGGACAACACATTAGTATCTGAAAGGCCTTTACTCATTTTCTGACTCTTCTTGGTCATTATATCAATTTGCTTTTAAAAACAAATGCAGATTATATTTTTTATTGTACAGGTAATAGAAGTTTAATGTAAGGGGAGGAATTGGAAAATATGAAACATCCAAAAGAACAAATAAATTACTCTTGATCTCATCACTCATTGGTAACATATTGGCTATGTATTTTCAGACTATTTTCATGATAGTCTTTGAATGGTGAAAGACAACTCTCTAGTAAAATTATAATTACATTTTTTCTCTATAATAAAGCCTGTTAGAATATGACATTTTGGTCTGGGTGAAGTGGCTCATACCTATAATCTCAGCATTTTGGGAGGCCAAGGCAGGAAGATCACATGAGCTCGGAAGTACAAGACTGGCTGGGGAAACATAGCAAGATCTACAGAAATAGATTTCAAATCTATTTTTTTTTTTTCAAATAGCCTAGAGTGGGGCATTCACCTATAGTGCCAGCTACTCTGGAGGCTGAGGTTAGAGGATCACTTGAGACCAAGAGTCGAAGCCTGCAAAGAGCAGTAACCGCACCGTTGCACTCCAGGCTAGGTGATAGAGTGAAAGAACAAAGAACCCTATTGAAAGAACAAAAAGATATTTTATTTGTGGTATTCTGATATCTTTTACCTCTTCACATATTGCTGTGTAGCTTTTATCTAATATTACATTTTACAGACTGAGTTTCTTTAGATAAAGTGAACACTCTGGGCAAAATGCCAAATTGGAGGATTTGAAAGAAAACTGGAGATTGTTCCTATAAAGCAATAAATTATAGGCGGTCCCTGGATTATGAATGAAATAGGTTCTATAGGTTTGTTCTCAAATTGATCTTGTGTGTAAGTTGGAGGAGGTACCTGTTACCTGTAAGAGCCTCCGTTCTTCAGTGCAAATTGTACCTAAGTCGGATGTTTGTAACTTGAGGGCCGCCTGCACCTTCATGCCATATGACTTGAGCACATTCAGATGGGAGATCACTGGCCAGCGGGGTCAATCTGCAGCCTTCTGAACGAGCCAAGTTTTGGAGCTCAAGTTTGAAAGAGTGACAGGAAAAGGGAAAGAAGAGGTACATGGAATCTGCACAGTAGTATACACGTAGCATGTAGACTGGATAAGAAAAATTGACAGCACGTCTACGGGAGGAGAAAAAGCTTCTGAAAGGAAATTAGAGGTTCAAAATGAATGTTTGCCCAGGGAGTGGATGCAAGAGGAAGCCAGATTCAGTGTTGTAAAGGAAAAGACTAGGCGTGAATTGTGTTTGAGGGAAGCTGGTCTAGCCGCTTATGTAGAGGGCAGCTCGTGAAGCAGGGAGCTGAATTTAAGTCCTTTAAGATACATATTAAATGATTGGCCAAACTTGTTCTTGCTGGATATAGAAAGTAAAGAAACAGGCTCGGCGCCTGTAGCATGGTGGTTACGGCGCCAGCCACAGACACCGAGGTGGCGGGTTCGAACCCGGCCAGGCCAGCTAAACAACTGCAATAAAAAAATAGCCGCTAGCCGGGCGCTGTGGCGGGCGCCTGTAGTCCCAGCTACTAGGGAGGCTGAGGCAAGAGAATCGCTTAAGCCCAAGAGCTGGAGGTTGCTGTGAGCAGTGTGACGCCACGGCACTCTACCCAGGGCGATAAAGTGAGAC